>JASKGM010064826.1:0-17140 GCA_034509205.1 Ceratonia siliqua
AAGGAGAAGATAACAGAAGGGATAATAAATATTCCCTACATCAAGTCCAGTAATCAAATAGCTGATGTTTTTACTAAGGGTCTTCCTAGTAAAAAAATGTATAGTTGTGTTTGCAAGATGGGCATGAGAGATATCTATGCACCATCTTGAGGGGAAGTATAAAATAGTTTACTATTTTACTGAATGGCAGTTTTGTAAATACTTATAAGTAGTTAGGACAGTATAGTCTTTATCTCTTTAGTCTTATTTGCCCTACATATACACTAGAATGTATTTCCTTTCTATCTGAGAAATATATACAAAAGAACCTTTTCTCTTCTCCCTCCGTCTTCTCTGGTCTTTCTCTCCAACTCATACAAATATAAATTTTGTTACAGAGGACCAACAGAACTGCCCCTAGACACACAACAAAATTACACAAACAGATTACAACAATAATAGTATTGACACATGCTCAAATAAGAAACAACACCCAACTCATAATACTGAAGATACATAATATTAAGCCCATCTCTCTATGACTTCTTGGACTTCTTGGCATTTAATCCCGATAAATAATCCAATGCAATCTATTCTGCATCAGTCTGCCCAGCTAGGAGATAACTCGTCCCCAAGTTATAATCCAAATAAACAGCCTCCTCTTGTTCATGAAACTCATTCAGGTCAGCAACATTATATGTCCTTGATATTCCCATGCTCTCTAGTAAGTCTACCACATATGCATTTGCATTAATCTTCTTGATGACTTTATAAGGCCCATACTTCCGTGGGCTCAACTTGCTGAAAGCACCCACCGGGAAAGGTTCTTTACACAAAAAAACCACTACCATATCACATTTGAATTCTTTGAACCTGCAGCGTTTGTCTGCTGCCAATTTATACTTGGCAGTAGTTTCCTCCAATTTATGCTTTGATTCTTCATGAACAACCTTGAGTCTGTTCCACCATGTTCTTGGCTGCTGTCCTATTCTCTGGAATTTAGGGAAGTCTAGCCAGGTCCAAAGCATGTTGTAGCAGTTTGGTGAGAGAATGGTGACTTGCCTGTTGCACTATGGACAGCATTGTTATAGGTAAACTCAGCTTGAGGAAATGCATTGTCCCAACTTGTGGGTCTATCTCCACATATGCACCTAATTAAATTTCCCAAAGTTCTATTAACTGCTCAAAATGTGATAGTCTTTAGGACTCCATGTAAACAGACAATTTCCCTCAAAAATAACCTGGCCATGTGGGATGCACCAAAGGTTTTCCTGCATGTGATGAATTGGGACATTTCTGAAAATCTGTCCACTACCACAAACATAGCCAACTCCCCTCCAAGTGCAGGGCAAACCCAATACAAAATCCATGGATAAATCCTCCCCATATATTATTGGGAATGGGTAAGGGAGTATATAAACCAGTATTCTGAGTGTGACCCTTGGAGGTTTGGCAAACATAACACTTAATGATAAAATTTCCCACATCTCTTAAGTTGGGGCAAAAAGTATCTTGCTTCAAGCAAAGCAATTGTCTTGTCTTGACCCAAATGCCCACTAAGGCCATCACAATGTAAATCTCTGATGAGTTTCTCTCCCAAGGAGGTTTGAGGCACACAGCTGACTAGCATGAAATAGATACCCTTCTACAACATGAAATTCTCCCATGGGCTGTCTAGAAACACATTTTGCCCATATGTCCTGCAAGTCTTCATCTGTGGGATACAGCTCCTTTAGGAACTCAAAGCCAATGATTTCTTGCTTCAATGTTATAAGTAAAGTTGCCCTCCTACTTGATGCATCAGCCACCCTATTAAGAGCCTTGGATTTATGCTTCAAAGTGAAAGGAAATCTATGTAAGAATGTAGCCCATCTAACATGCATGTAGTCTAGGTGTTCTTGAGAATTTAGAAATTTTAAAACTTGATGATTAGTATATAAAATGAATTCTCTCTGAATTAGATAGTGTTCCCAATGCTTGAGATCTCTAACAACTGTCAACAACTCCTAATCATAAGTGGACCACTTCTTTATAGCGTCATTCAATTTTTCATTGAAGTAAGCTACAAGCCTCCCTTCTTGGGACAAAACAGCCCCAATTCCAATGCCACTTGCTTCACACTCCACTTCAAACAGCTTCTCAAAAGAAGGCAAAGCTAAGACTGGAGCATTGCATAGCTTTTCCTTAATTGGCAAGAAACTGTTTTCTTGCTCTTTTCCCCCATAAAATTGGCCTTTCTTGAGGCAATCAGTGAAAGGGGCTACAATAGAACTAAAATCCTTAATAAATATTCTATAAAAAGTAGCAAGCCCATGAAAACTTCTAACTTCACGTACTGTTTTGGAAGTGGGCCACTCTTTCATGGCCTGCACTTTACTTTCATCAACTTGTATCCCTTGGCCACTAAAGATATATCCCAAGAACAATAAACTGGAGGTGAGAAACTCACCTTTCTTGAGGTGGATAAACAATTTATTTTCCTGTAGTGCAACAAGAACCTCCCTTAGATGCTTCAAGTGCTCCTCCGTTAGATGCTTCAAGTGCTTTTCTTTCTCCTTGCTATAACTAAGGATGTCATCAAAGTATACTACCACAAATTTCCCAATAAAAGGCTTCAACACTTGGTTCATAAGCCTCATGAAGGTACTTGGTGCGTTGGACAGCCCAAAAGACATGACTAACCATTCAAATACCCCTGCTTTAGTCTTAAAAGCTGACGGTACTTGGTGCGTTGGACAGCCCAAAAGGCATGACTAACCATTCAAATAACCCTGCTTTAGTCTTAAAAGATGTCTTCCACTCGTCCCCTAGTCTAATTCGTATTTGATTGGTACCCACTTCTTAAAATCAATCATGGTAAACACTTGGGAACCATCCACCATATCCAGCATATCATCTAACCAAGGTATAAGAAATCAATACTTCACGCATTTTAGACATGGATCTTCTTTGTTCCTCTATTGCGGCACACAGCGCAACTTCTCGACAAGTTGCTCTAGGTTGTCTACTTGCTTCACCATCGTTGGCCACCAAGCTACGCAATTCCCACGCTCTGATACCATTTTGGCGCAGTAGAAGTTAGTATGTGGCGTAGCTTAGCTCAATAGCTAAGTGTAAATGCGAATGAATAGTAATCGCAAAGGTTCTCTCAGGAAAATTAGGAAAAAGATCATCTGAATATCATTTAGAGAAGGGAAACATACAAATATGTTGGGAACCAAATGCTACAGAGGCAGAAATATGAAGGAAATACCTTATTTATATGATATAAATTATTCAATAACACCAGATACAGCCTTATGATTAACACTAACACTCACGATAAAATAGATCATCTAGCACTTTCGAGCATGCTAGCCGCTCACTCTGGCATTCAGAGTATGCTAGCTACTCCCCAAATCCCAATTCCTGATTATTTTCCTCCCCTAACTTCTCCCTCACCCTCTATTAAATAGAAATAACTTCCCCATGACTTCCCTTCTGTCATTTTTGTCCATAGGTTCTAACATTACCGTCCCCTTCAAGAGCGACATCCACGAAGCTAGCGGTTGGTACCAAGGGTAGCTTCACTATAACGGCTGGTACTAAGGGTTGCTTCACTATGACAGCTGGTACTCAGGCCTTTCCTTTTTGCTCCTCTCCAGGTAGCCCTATCCTCATTCGCTCTTCTCCAACCGCTAGGATTGAAAATGAAGACTTAAAAAGACTATTATCCATCATTCTCTCCTCTCTTCTTTTCTTTTCTTCTTTTTTTTTTGTTTGCCTTCTTTTTTTTTAGTCCCTTTTACTCTATCTGATGCCTTTTCCCCTCTAGCCTCAAACAAACTGGAACCATACGCCGCAACAAAGGTGAAACCTAGCACTCGCCGATGCCTTTCACTGCTCTGTAATGACGTGTCGTCGCTAAGGAACCCAAAGCAACGCTGAAGAGGGTGGTTCTGAACATAACCCCGTCGGAAAACCGAATCAAAAATCGCCAGCACTCGGCACAAAACACGTCAGCCACCCGAAATCATGAATGCCCCCTGAATCTTTTGCTCTGATACCATTGTTGGGAACCCAATGCTACAGAGGTAGAAATATGAAGGAAATACTATATTTGTATGATATAAAATATTCAATTACACCAGATACAGCCTTACAATTCACACTAACACTCACAATATTACGCTAGACAACTAAACATAAAACGTAGATAGAATAGATCATCTAGCACTTTCGAGCATGCTAGCTGCTCCCTCTAGCATTCAAAGTATGCCAGCCACTCCCCAAATCCCCATTCCTGAATACTTTCCTCCCCTAACTTTTCCCTCACGCTCTAATAAATAGAAAGAACTTCCGTTCTGTCATTTTTGTCCCTAGGTTCTAACAAAATATAAATTTTGTTACAAGGGATAGACAGAACTGCCCCTGGATACACAGCAGAATGACACAAACAGATTATAACAATAACAGTACTAGCACATGCTAAAATAAGAAAAAACACACAACTGATAATACTGAAGATACATAATATTAAACCCATCCCTCTAGGACTTCTTCGACTTCTTAGCATCTAATCCTGATAAATAATCCAATGCAATCTGTTCTGCATCAACTAGGGACTCCCTTTCTTAATTTTCTTTGCATCCAGGTTGGACAAGTAGTCTAATGCCACTTGTTCAACATCAACTTGTCCCCAACTTTTGGCTAGTCTTATTTAAGTAACGGTTATCTGCCATCAAAAAAGCAATGAAGAGTTTAATTCCATTACCCTATCTGCCAAGAAGTGTGATGCCCCTGTTTCTCTTAAGAGTGATGCCTCAGTCATCTTCTCTCTATTGCCATCTAGATCTACTTTGATTTCTTCATATTAAATTCCTTTTTAATCTGTTTACCCCGGCCAGATAACTTGACTTTCCTTAATTTTGCAAAGCCTAAATCATCATTGCAAAAGTTATCTTCTGATCATCCTATTAAGATCAGTCTTCCAGTTTTTAGTTATCATATTACTTCATATTTTAGCTTATCTCTAGGAGTGTATTCTGTAGTTAAACTCTATTTCATAGTATTATAAATAGAGGTACAAGGGGCTGAAAGGTGAAGTGTGGATTTTCCTTCATTACCTAAATCTTTAACCCTGAATTTGAATGAGCCTGGCGAGAGAAGGCTCGTTCAAATTGTACCTTTAGCGGGTTGTGTAGTTTTTATGGCCAGAGCTCCAACCACTTTCCTGGCGAAGCTCCAGACCCCTTTCGCAGCCTTGATCTTCCAATCTTGATTTTTTTATAATTTTTCTAGTCAATTGATTTGTTAAAGTGTTATACCCAAATTTTTTAATTTCTAAATGTCAGTTTAATCCTAGCCTAGCAATTGTTTTAGGGGGTTGAATGATACATTTTAAACTACGAGAGGGTTGATTAAAAAAAATTTAAACCACAAGAAGGTTGAATGAAAATGTTTTAAACCACAAGGGGGCAAACTGATTTTAGGTAACTTTCACGTGATTAATTTCCATTAAAATTTGGACCAAAACTACCAGAGGGTTTTATTTGATAATGGAGCAGACCACAGGCAGGTAGCATGACACACTTTAAACCGCAAGGGGGCAAACTGTAATTTACCCAATTTTTAAAGTCTCGGGTAAGGAAAATTGTTCCCTTTGCATCCCTTCCCCTTCCAGCCCTTGTTATCCACATCAAAACAGACTCCACATCACAAAACTATCACCCTGCATCATTGATGACTACTTTGCTTGGTCCTCTGTTGTATTGCTTTCACACAATTCAAAACTTGGCTGTTGATTTTTTTGTATTGTGGTTGGGACTTTCATGTCCCCATTTTTCATATAGCTATTCAACTTCCAAAGAAGTACTGTGCTGATAACAACATATTGACCACTTTTGAGATTTTAAGAGTATTGATTAAATCACAAACTCAAACAGCTGATATAGTCAGAAAAGAAGTTGCATACCATCAGGCTTCTCCAGAAGCTCAGTATCTTCTATAGGTAAGTGAGACTCTAAGCAGAGTGGGTGCACATCCTTCGCATTGTTAAAAGCTAAGGTCTTTGGTCTTCTGCGCCTAAGTGGTTTTGCACTGTTCATGGCATATGCATTTATATTATGTGAGACCATGAAAATTTCAAAACGCTATGAGAAGCAAAATAGCTTACCAAAAGAAGAATGTTTGTAATTTGGGATCAATGCCATCTGCAACAATCTGATAGGAAAAAATAATTTCATTACATTTTTAGAGTGAAAAGAAAAACAACCATCCCCACACATTCATGCTAAAATATTAAGCAGTTCTCAAAAGCTTCTTCTAATTTCTGAGCATCACATGTGTTCTTCTGAAAGCTCTCCAGCGTCCTCATGTAGATATAGCAAATAAAAAATTCTTAGCTAGGCACAAAAGGGAAAAAGGGTTAAATTGCACTCCACATTCTAAGATGAGGTCATGAAGTTGCCTCCTACAATTGTTGCACCCACAATTAGGAGGTCCTTGGAGAGGGCCAAGAAAGCGATTATCCTAACAACTAAAATTCTTAGGTAAGGATCTATAAGAATGGTTTTTATCGCTACCATGTCAGCATTCCCACAGCTACTCTCCTTGGCCACATCGTCTAACAATTTGACAGCTCCCTGAAGTCTTCAACCTACTCCTATGTAGTTCCCTCGACCTTCTCCCAGTAGGTCTACAATACTAGGGTTGCTCACCGAGCACCCAAGAACAAAATCTCTTACTAATGCCAAAGTCTTCAATAAAAGAACAAAGAACAATAAACAAAAATTTAAGAATTCAATTATCAACTTCAACACTCTCTTTGACCTTTTGGAAAGAAGGCAGCCCAAAGATGACCTAGAATGACGAATACAGGTCTGATAATGGCTGGAAACTCAAAAGAGTTACTAGGCGTGATGTCGATCTAATGAAAACTGCCGCTGGAATTATACAGCAGGAATAGCGGTTGAAACTATGCACACCAGAGGAAAAAGTGCCGCTGCACAGAGGGACGAGTAGCTGAAATGTTGGACAGCTGAAGGAAAAGCACTGCCGCACAGTGGGAAAAGCGGCTGGAAAGATGCACAACAAGAGAAAACCTCACTTAACCAATTTACCCAGGCGATGCGAGACTTCCAACACTCCCCCTCACAACAGAGGAGTGCACTCACAATAGAAAACGTCTCCAATGCCTAGCGAAGACACCATGTTAATAAATCACCTTGGGTAGAACTCACCCTCAACAGCTAACTCATTGGTGGGAGGATGTCCAAGGAATTATATACCTCACTTAACCAATCTACCCAGGCGATGTGGGACTTCTAATAGTAATATAATATGAATTCTGACTAGATAGCCAAAAATTGCCTAGCACCAGCTGTTTTCTTCATTCTAAGTAAAAATTTATGAAAAATGTCAAGTACAACCCATGTGCTGTACAAGAATAAAATAAACATAGTGAAGGAGACAAAACAAAGCTCAAAATTATAAAAATCAATCAAGTCTACAAACATATAAGTGGTCCCAAAAATAACGAATAGAAGTAGTCTTTCCAAGTATCTAGATAAAGATCTAATATTGATGGGCATACTGTCATTCAGGTTAAGAAGTCATCATGCCTCAGCAACCCCCCCCCCCCCCCAAACACGCAAAATAAAAAAAAAAAAAAAAACGAAAAAGCACCTACTTAGAGAAGAATCAGTACACGATAACCAATTACATACTAATGATATATTTAAAAAAAAAAAAAAAAGGGGGCAAGCTGCTCTGACCTCAGATCTCCAGATATCAGTTTTCACAGACACATTTACAACCTGACATTCCTCTGTTACCTGCATAGTTATATATGCATATTACTGATCATTTAATACAACTCAGTGACTTGAATGCATACAAGAATTTTGAAGATTACCTACCCAAAATTCAAAGTTGAAGAGATCATGTGATGAGGACAAGTGATATCTTAGACCCTAAAAAAGGTCAATATGTCGGAAGATCTAAGAATTGGTTTCTATACTGAAAATATATAGCTTAAAAAAGGGCATTCAAGAGTAGTGTCAACCTTAAAGCTGGAGCATTTAACCAAACAGAACGGACATGAGAAATCTTCAGTGACTGCAAATAAAGCTTCCATTTAATATATGAGGTGAGTACCGAGGAAACATCGATATTAATAATAAGGAAACAAAGAGAAAACAATGTGAACGAATATAATCTGTAGGCATCCCAAAATCAGTCACCCATCAGTAAGTGGACACCACAATCAGTCACATCCCATGCTACACAAGGACATGAAGGTTTGCCAAAGAACCACACAATCTAAAAGTTTTGTAATAATCACATGGATGCAAAAAATAGTGTCTGAAGGAAGAAGCATACTTCAGCCCTTGTATCTCACTTTGTTTATAATACTCTGAAATAGAGTTTACCTACAAGACTAACTTCTAAAGATAAAGAAGAAATACAAAGCAATCAAATAAGAACTAACTCAATAAAACTAAAAGACTACCCTAAGAGATAATTAAGAAAATATTAAGAAAAAACTCTTTAAACCCCCACCCCCCAAAAAAGTTGGTGTGTATATATCATATTCTCCCGCTTGTTACGAAATGATTTATCTTCAAAGCCTCCAACAAATTTATAACAACTCAGCTAATTGATATTCAGACTTAGTATAGACTGTCTTCATCAAATTCAGTAACAGCTTCTCTCTAACGAAATGACAATCAACTTCCATATGCTTTGTCTTTTCACGGAATACCGAATTTGAAGCAATATGGACTGCTGCTTTGTTATCACACATTAACTGCAAAGAACGCAGGTGCTGGAAAATCAGATCTTCCGCAAGATTTTTCAGTGAAATCAACTCACATGTATTTTGTGCCATAGCCCTATACTTAGATTCTCCACTTGAATGAGCCACCATTGTCTGTTCCTTACTCTTCCAAGACACCAAATTTCCACCATCAAAAATACAATAGCCAGTAGAAGACCTTTGGTCTAGTGGATACCCAACCCAATCAACAACTGTAAATACTTGAATTTGGGTGTGGCCATGATAAATATAACAAACCACACCCAAGCGCACCCTAAAGATACTACCGAATTCGCTGCATTCCAATGACTAGTTCTTCGAGAGTCTAAGAACTGGCTGACTGTGCTAGTTTTTTTTATATACATATATAGAAAAAGAAATTATACTAAGAAAGAGAAAAATACAAGAGAGGAGGATACGGTATCCTCCTAATATAAAGGAGCTTAATACATTACATAAAACAGAATGGGAAGAAGAAATTTAAAAATGCAGCAACACTCTCCAATCCCATTGCATATCCTGCTTTTAAATAAGCCATTAGCCATGAACAGAGATGCCGGAAAATTACGTCATTACCCTTCTCTTATTTTTTCGATAAGAGAAGAAATTTCATTAAGGAAAAGAATAAAAATACGGAGGATAGGGTATCTTCCTAGGAACAAGGTCCAAAACCCAAACATAAAACAATTAAACAACCAGCTCATGGTACATGCAGCAAAGCTGCCCAATCCCTTTGCATGTCTAAAAGAGGCAGCCCCTTAAAAAAAGCATTAGCTGAACACCACAAAGAAGCTCCATATAAAATCCTTGCCCATAGATCATCTAAAGACAAGGAAACCCCCCAAAAATACGAGCATTCGATTCCAGCCAAATATTCCAAATGACAGCAAAATTTGCATATTGCCACAAGGCCCTGCCCTCCTTAGTACCAAAAGTTAGTGGAGTGTTGCCCTTCTCTTATTAATATTAAATCAGATATTTCAGTGTCATTTCAAATTGTTCTTGTTCTTGGTTCTACACCACCCACCTTCCTTATTCTAAGCCCATCTTTCTAAGCCCAACAAACTCATCTTTTACCCTTGGCATTTAAGAATATTCTTAGAGTCCTTAAAATTTGAAAGACAATACGTTATCCCCATCATCTTTTTTGTAACTTCCGACATATAAGCATCACCCAGTTGACCGCATCCATCTCTCACCAAAAAATTCTCCAATACCAGTGTTCATCCTGATTGGATCAACAAAGCTTATCTAGTTAGTCACTAAAGAGGTCTGATCAGCCTTATGTTGTTCCTTCTCATATCACGCTCTAGAATACTAAGATGAGAAAAAACTTACCAGAATCCTCCAAAGGATGACAAAATGTGTAGCTTCAATAACTAGACGCCTGATCTCCCTGCCCCCCAAATAGCTTAAAATAAATCACCAACAGCTTCAAACTTATTCTTCTCCAAATTGAGTTGAGCTTGGATATTTTAGTTTTCAACACTTCTATGTCTTAAACACCTTTCACTAAAAAGTGCACAAAGCTTAAAATGTGCAAAGATGGACAAAACAAAAGTTACCACTACCATAAATAAATGAGGAAAACTACGATAAAACACTACGCCACTTGTTCAAATAACCACACAACCTAAAAGCATAAGCATTTAGGCAAGAACCCAAAAGGACCTTTAAAATCTCTAACAGAATGAATCAAGAGAATTTTTAGCTTTTTGCCATTGATGGTGAAACTTCTAAGTCCTTACTTCTAAACTAGATATTCCTCTATCATTATAATTGTAAAAAATTCAAATATTATCGTTGACCTTCATCAGTAGGTTCAAAGGAAAATAATCACTTGTATGGAGTTGAAAAGAGTGCTACAACAATCTAAGGCTGCCCTTTGTTTTTCTTAAGTCCTACGGTAGCACGGTTGTCCTTCCTCAAAAAGCTTAGAGACCATGGGACAACAGACATGTAAAATAAAATGTATACTATAACTTTGACCCATCAACACTTAAAAGATGCACAAAGCTTTTACTCAAAATAATTAAGATTGTCAATTCTGCTTTTGTAAACAGAATTGGTAAAATCAAATCTCAAAAGACAAATAAAAAAGCTTAGGACATTATATATCACATGAAATAACCATATACGCACCGCACAGCACGCACATATATCGAAACTCAAAATATTTAGTTAGAGAAGTTGAAGACAAAGCTCTTAAAGAATTGTTATAATCTAAAGCTCAATTTAAAACAAACATAACACTAACAAAAGAGAATAGTTTGTTCCGTTTAATAAAATTAAAATATTGATGACTAAATTTCTTACTAAATATATTAATTACACTAAAAAAAATAGAAAGAAATCATGCATATCAACCAGAAAGAAAAAGAAAGAACCATAGACATTACCTTCCGTTCTCTGCAACTTATTATTGTAATACCTGTAATTAAACATGACATTTCCTTCCCTCAACCTGGGCCAAACATGCAGGCAATAATTAAAATGTAGACCACATTATATGTTATAGAAATTACATGAGTGAAAAGTTATCAACTGCTTTTTTCATACAGAAGAAATTGTATTATAAGGAAAGAAGGATTACAAAGGAGGAGAGTAAGATGTCCTCCTTAAGTACAGCAGAAAAAGAGAACAAAACAAAATCGAACAACTACAAGACCAAAGAGCTCTCCTTATACCCCTGCATGTCTACCAAGGAAACTCCTTTAAAGAAATTGTGGAGCTAAACACCAAACAGACTCCTTAAAAAACATTTTAACCAATAGAATATAAGGACAAAGACTTTCCCTTAACACCAGAGAATTCTGCATCGACAAAAGCACCAAGCATATGTAGCACCGCAATATAAATTGATCCTCCGTACTCCTGCCAAAACCTCTAAAGATAATTAAAAGAAATTACTCCAAGCTCTGAGGGCACACCCAAGATTCAACAAACACATGAAAAAGGATTCACAAAACTGAATTTCAGCCAATGTGTTTGGTTCCAGAATTTCAGCCAATATTGAATTACAACTCGACAAATTTAATAAAATGAAGAGATTATTTGGATAAAGCTTGGCGGTTGCAACTTGAGACAAAAACCAACCTGGTAAAATTAACTTATTATTTGATTGTGTAGTTTGTTATAATGTTAACATTCAAATATTTTATTTTTTATAAGAAAAGAAATTATATTACTAAAGAAAAAAAGATACGAGAGTAGCATAGGGTGTCCTCCTAATATAAAGGACCCAAAAGCATTAGATTGAATAGAATAATAGGAAAAAAAGAAACTTAAAAATGCAGCAAAGCTCCCCAATCCTTTTGCATATCCTGGAGAGGCACTCCCTTAAATAAGCCACTAGCCATGCACCAAACAAATGCAAAGAAAGTAATTCTATCCCACAAAGCATGTGGGCACACCAATTCTCACCATAAAAACCAAACAACTTATCCCAAAAAAAAAAAATCTTCTGCTTTGCAATGTAAAAATAAGTGAGTGCCATTTTCTGCACTATTCATACACATAATACAAATATTAGGGGACAAACTGTATTAGGTCTACCAATCTGCAGCAAGTCATTTGTGTTAATTCTATTGAGTACAACTGTCCAAATAAAATATTTAACCATTGAGGGAGCTTTAGACTTCCAAATGGGTTTCCAAACAAGAAATTTTGTCTACTACAGGGTATGAGGGCAAGAAAGTGAAGTAGGATTTACAAGTACTGTAAACACCTAATTTTGTCCAGGGGTTTAAATTAATAAATTTATTCTCAAAATAAATTAAATAGTAAAATTCAAACAAAAATAATAATAAAATAAAATAAAATATACAAAATAAAAAAAAAGTGATAAGAGGATAGGGAAATAAAGAAAATAAAAAAAATGAATACAATAATTAAATTAATTAATAAACAAAAAAAAAGAGGATAAAAGAAAACAGAAAAAAAAAAAAAAGCCCAAAATCGTTGTTTTGCTGGCAGCCAAAAAAGGTCCAGCCCAATGCATGAACAAAAAAAAAAAGATAATAGCCCAATAGGCCCAAACCGGATAACCCAACCCACTTAACTAGATCTGACCCGCACCCACAACCCGCGACCCATGACCCAAAATCCTCCAAATCCCTAATTTCAGTCCGTCTCTCCGCGCCTCACCTCAGCTCTGTCTTCTTTCGATTCCTCCGCGCGATTTCATCTCCTCTATTCCCGCGATCACCTGTGCAAAAATCCCTCATCTCCCTGCAATCTCTCTCCCTTAATCGCACCGTTTCCTCTCACTCCATCTCCTGTGCACAACACACGATTCCAGCACGGCACCCCTCTCTCTAAAATCCCGGATTTCATGCCCTCGGAAATCATGGTGAGGCTTCGCTTATCTGCTATAAATCGGAGGAACCAGGAACCAACAGGGGACAAGGAGACAAACAAAGAGCTTCGGAGACGAAACCGAGAAGAAGGAGATGTGGAGGATTTTCTGAAAATCAGAGGACGAAAGGCAAGAATTGAAGGAATACCGAGACTGTTGAGTATTTTGGGCTTCGAATATCATCTGGGCATAATCAGGGGTGAGATTCCTTAGTGTTGACAAATGCTATAGCTTGAGGTTTGGAGCCTATTATCATTGTTGATCTGTTTGAGCTGGATAATTCTTTTTATTATAAAGGGGTAGTCTGAATTGGCCCGAGCATTGTCTGTTGGTGTGAGGTTTTGTAAATTTCTTAATTTGTTCATAAGATTCGGACATGATGTGCTATCTAAATATAACTCCTCCACTTCTGATTTTGTGTCATCTTAATTTGAATACAGTATTCATTCAATATGTTCTGAGTGGGTGTCCTCTTTGGTCCGAAATTGATTCTGATTCACGTTCTAGCAACTTCTGGTTAGATGAACTGATTTTCTTTTGCTTAGATCAATGGGAATTATATTTTTTGCTGGAGCTTGTTCTGTTAATCTAGAAAACGAGGTTCCTTTCTGTTTGAAGGGAGAAGGAATGGGTAGCCTTTAGTTTTTGTTTAAATCTGTTTCATACATGCTCCCTTTAATTTCAGCCATGAAATTGGTTATCCTTTGCTAAGGGAGGGTAATTGGTTTTTAAATTGGTCTTGTCTTGAGTTAGTTTACGGGGTCCAGAATTTGTCAATCTCAAAGGAATGGTTTTATTTGGCCAATTCATAATCTACTTAGTTCAAAGGGAAGATTCTGATTTGGTGTTGGTAATGTGTTGGTTTCAATGATTGATTTTAGTAAGGCATTTCGTTAAAATACATTTTGGCCTTGAATTTGAATATGTCTCGTGCTGGTTTGACTTATCATCTGTTCCGGAATAATCTTGGTATGTCGTTTATGTTTCAGTTCAAAAATGGGAATTATGAATTGGTTCCATAATATGTTGTTTCTAACCAGCTTTGAATAGCTGATTTGCCAAGTTATATGTTAACCATGGATCTCACCATGCTGTGTAAAAGTTGATTTCAGACTAGTGATATTTGAAATGCCTAATACTCTTCAGCCTGAGCTCACAATCGCTTGTGTTTTTACAGTACAACTCTAATTTGCATATTACTTACCCATTTGATTGCTTGTGTGCCTGTTAAAGTAATGTGTACAAGCTTTATTGTCTGGAATGGACCCCTACCATTACGGCGCATGTGATTTAGTTGTAAATTTGGGATTATGCGTTATGTTGTTATTTTATTTACTCCTATTTCTCTTTAGCTAATTTTCATTATACTACTGCCAAAAGTAATGATAAAAATAAGAATAAAAGTAAAGTAAAACACTAAAAGAAGGGCATGCATGTATATAGGTGAAGAAGTTTCAAGTCAAACATATTAAAAGTCTTCATCACCTAGAAGTTAGAGTTAACCACTTGATAAACCCAAGGACTCCAAAGGTCCAAACCCATACATTTTGTTCAAAGGGAATATGGGTTGAGTTTAGAAAGCCCAAGCAAGTTATTTTCAATTGAGTAGGCTCCAAAGGCCCGTTCAATTTAATTATTTAAACATGGATTTCAAAGGCTCAATTGAACAAGTTTCAAATGGCTTCGAGGCCCAGTATTTCTAAAATGGCTCCAATGGCTCAATCCAAGGTTTTCGTTCATACAATTTAAGAAAAACTCACTACTCTTGATAAAAAGCCTAAATATTTTGAAAAGCAATGGTCTCCTTGTCTTACATTTTCATGAATTTTATTTGGGTTTCTATAACTTTAAAAATTATATTTGGACCCCTAAATACTTTCAATAATATCATTTTGACTCCCAATCTTTCAATAATTGCATTTTGACCCTTACACTTTCAAGAAATACGTTTTGGTCCCATAACTTTTTAGAATTACATCTTTGCCCCCATTTCTTTCACATATTTTTCGCTCCATTACTTTTATAAATTTCAATCTCACCCATAAATTCAACATTTAAAGGACTTTTAGTAGAAGTTTATCTTCTCCGAAGTTTAGTTTTTATGGACTTTCAGTGGAATCTCATTTTCCCAAAGTCTTAATTTTCATTGGGCATTTAGTGGAGATATATTCTCTCCAATATCTTAATTCGCTGTCCAGGCTTTAAGTGGAAATCTAATTTCCCCTAAATGTCCCATCACTTAATCAACTTAATAAAACCATATCCGAACTACGTTGACCTTGATCCCTTTCGGGGTACTTAGGCACTTACATGGTAAGGCAGGTCTAGTTTTTTTTTTTTTCATTTTTGTTCATTATTATTTTATTAATAAAAAGGGGTAATTTAAATAAATTAAAATCATTAAGCACAAACAATTTAGAGTAGCCGTCCTTAGGGATGGACGTTGTAAGGTGCCTAACACCTTTCCTACGCGTAATTAGACTCCCGAACCCTTCGTTCCTAGGGCCAGTTTTCCTTTCTTTTCTTAAGAATCCCAATTATCCTTCTAATTAATTGGTGGCGACTCCCATTTTCTCTGCGTTTTCCCTCACGCGCCCCAAAGTCATAAAATGATGGCTTTTCACCGGTCATCATATTGTGACAGTTTGGCAACTCCGCTGGGGATGTTAGAGAGTCAAGTCTGTTATGAATTGTTTGTGCTTTGTACGATTTTTATTACCCCATCTATTTCTATATTTTTAATTATTTATTGCTGCTTACAAATATCTGTTCTGGATGCTATACTTGTGTTATTTTATCGCAACTCTAAATGTGCGTGTTTAATTGTTTTTCATATGGCATGAATTATGGGAACCATAGGGTAGATGACAATATTTGTAATATCTGTTCACACCCTAGGGTAGATGACAAATAATTGCTTTATTATGTTTCCTTTCGGGGTTTCCTTTGGGTAAATATTAGGACTAAAGCTTGCATGCTCACACACTGTGCACCATCCACACTCTTTGCACACACTTATTGGGCTCTATACCCGGGTCTGTGTGAACCCTAGGAGAGAAATGAAAGTGGCGCAGTGATGCCTAGTGGGAGTTCCCCCAGGTATTCATAAAAGCCTTCGCTCAGATTGTTAACTCACTTTACTTGGTTGGTTCATGTGGAGGCTCTGTCAACCCATGCAATTAAACTAGGCAGTCGGGATCCTTACTATTCCAGTAGGGACAATCTGTTCTAAAATCATTCTTGTGAAAACTATAGGCCTACCCGAAAGCAGATGCACTAATGCACCGGCCATAAAAGCGGCCCAGTAGTCAGAGTCAAACCAATAGGGATAGGTCCGTTTGCCCTAAGAATAACCTACCTAGGACAATGAAAAAGCATGTTCTCTCTGTATCTTTCTCTATTATTATCTCTTTCCCTCTCCTATTGTTCACCACATTTTCTGCAAATAAAATAAAATATCAAAAATAAAAATAAAAATAAAATATATCAAAAATCACAAAAAAATGTCTTTCATGACCTAACTTTACACCGATATCTCTTTATCATCATTTTCTCCTTGTTTACTCACCTCATTACACCTTTTTACGAAAACGAAGAAGGACCTTTATGAAATCATGTTGCAGCATTCAAATACGACATTTTCATCACATTTTGGGATTTCATGATAGTATCCTTGAATTTTTGAAATAAAAAACGAGCTTTCAAAATATACTCGGTTCTGTTTCGCCTAATTTAGGTGTACCCATTTTCAAAATTGACAATTCTCATGTGACGATTTTATATCTCCCTGATATATTGTCAACCGTGTTATTCTTTGTGGAGTATTGTACTCCCAATAGGAACACGGGTAGGAATGAAATCCTTAGTGCCAATATTTGTATGATGAGGAGTTCAATTATTCAATGAATCTCTCATAACAATTTTTCAAATTAAAAAATAATAAAAAATAGAATTTTATCTGTTTTATTTTTAGATAGGAAAAATAACAAGGTCACGTCATTGCTCTT
>JASKGM010064857.1:0-17131 GCA_034509205.1 Ceratonia siliqua
TTTTCTGAACACAGCCACTCTTGAATTTCATATTATTAAGTATTATTGTAATATGATTGTGAGATATAAATTATTTTGCTTCCCAGATATAGGGTGCATTAAATACATATTATATTGAAATTATTTCTTTAAGTGTTGAAACGAGGTTTTCGCATAACTTAACTAATAATGCACATTACACTTAGGAGTTCATGTATCAATTGGAAAGTCTGATTTTCATTCATTGAGTCGGCAGACTCACTCTTCAAATTTTAACATTTTTCAGATCAGGTCACTAGTGATTTTCCTTCGGCTCTGTCTGCTCCCTTTAAACCTACAGATTAAATTGGTAGGCACCATTCTGAGTAAAAGTGGAGTACTGTAGTGAATAGTAAACATTGTTGGATAGGTTGAATTCTGTTGTATTTTCTGAATAAGGGTATTGGTCTGTAAATGATAATTGCTTAGTATATATGTAGTTAGTATATACAGTTTATGTTGGACTCATTTATTATTTTTTGTTTAAGCCACTGAGATTTTTGATTGATGGTGGACCCGTCTACCTTATTTTTGACCAGATTTGTACCCTAGGATAGTCTATATTTCAGGAAAAACTCTGCCGAAATTTTTATTAAATTATTGACTTAAAATTTTTTCTGAAAGTATGCTTAACTTTTATTATTCATTTAAAAATGCGAATTAATGATATTAGTTGCATGAGTATTTAGGCTGGTAGGTAATTACCTGAAGAGTAATTTCCTACGCCAGTCACGTGCCCTAAAGTGAGATGTAACATAAATGGTGGCGAAGTGAGCATTAACGGCGATGATGGTGACAATATCACATGTTATACTTTTTGTAGAAAAAAGATTTAGACTCAAGCTGACTCATTTTTAAGAATTTAATTTCAACTTCGAGCCAATAGAAATGTTTATGTTCATGCTTCAGCCTAACCTTGACCCATTTTTAAAAATTTTATTTGTGTTTGAGCTTGTCCAAGACCTAACTCATTTTTAATATTCGAATCTTACCTTAGGCTAAAATGATTTTGGTAGCAATGATGATGGTGAAGAGTGGTAGTAGGTTGGTAATAATGAATTTAAACAAAAATTGAAATGATTTTCATACTAAATTTTAAGGAAAATCTTCCTTGAAAAATATGTACATTGCTGAAAAAGTTTTTTTTTTTAAAATTATTTTCTAGCAAAATAAGCAATAGAAAATATATTTACGCCAAAAGAAATTCAAGAAATTTTTTTTAACGAAACAAGTGGAGCGTTAAAGAATTTTAGAGAAATGTAGTTAACTCACAAAAACAAAATAACTTAAACTTTATTGATAATAAAGTTAACTTAAAAAATACTCAAAGGAATCATATATTTATATAGACTTCTAGCCTTAGCCCACTGAGATATACGCTATATGGGACTTTACACTTATATATAGGTTTAATTATATTTTTGATCCTTATAGTTTTTTAATTATAGTAATTTGGGATCCTTAATTTTAAATCGAACAATTTAGCCCTTCAACTTTTTAAAATGTGTCAATGTTGGTCCCCACGTTAAATTGTCATCCAATACTTAACATTGATAATTGAAGTAGCCACTATTATTGTCATGTGAATACAAGTAAGTATGCCTAAACCACCATGTCATATTACAAATACTGTTTACGTATAATCTTTCTTCAAAACATAAGCAGCATCATCGTTCCAATTCTGCGGGTTGAAACCATCAATATGTGACTTATTAAAATTAAAAAGATTAAATCCTAACAAATAAATAAATAAAACAAAAAATTATTACAATTTTTATTGGAAATTGCAGAATCATTCTTATCCATAAACAACTTGGTTTCCAGCTCCACGTCACTTCCTTTCATTTGGGAATACTTGACCTTTAGTTAATTTTTGGATATGTAGAGCCTTTAGAAGGATAATGCTCAGACAAGTATGCAACATTGACAATCTTTAAATAATTCCCTAATCATTTGGCAGATAAATCACACAAGTTTCATCTTAATCTTCTTCAAAATCTTGGAAGGTCGTATTTCTTGGTTGTAACTTGTGTATAGTTATGAAAATTTCTCTTTT
Source organism: Ceratonia siliqua (assembly GCA_034509205.1). Classification (NCBI taxonomy): domain Eukaryota; kingdom Viridiplantae; phylum Streptophyta; class Magnoliopsida; order Fabales; family Fabaceae; genus Ceratonia; species Ceratonia siliqua. The sequence continues at coordinate 2,075 of JASKGM010064857.1, forward strand.
TGCAAGAAAACTATGACCATATCTCCAACTTTAAACACCTTGTGCCTCATCTTTCTCCTTGTGTTTTGCATTAGAGTTTCTTCACTTCTTCTTAGTCTGACTAAACTTGCTCTACCATGTGATTAGCTGCAACAGTTAAGCCTGGAATTTTCGGTAGCTAAGTTCAAGGCATGCTTTGGATCCCTCCTATAGACAATGAAGAAATGTAACGCTATAAATAGTTTATATATGGGTTGCAATATTATAAGCGAACTCATCTTATGCTAGAGCAAAATCCAATTGATTTTGTTTATCTCCACAAATTCTACATGAGATTTCCCAAACTTTTATTGGTGACTTCTAGTTGTCCATTAGCTTGTGGGTGAGATATGCTGCTAAAAGTCATACTAGCATCAAATCGCTTCCATAGGGTGAGCAAAAATATGAAATAAACTTAGAATCTTTGTTAGATGTGATATTTCTAGTAAACCCATGAAGTAGTATCATCTCTCGGAATAGCAATTTTGCAATATGCATAGCACTAGAAGTCTTCCGATATGAGATAAAATAAGCCATATTTGAGAATCTATCAACCACCATAAACTCCAAACCCACCGTGTTAAGTTCTTAGTAAACCCAAAACAAAATCCTTTGAAAAATCCTCCCATATGTCTCCTTGAGTAAGAAGTGGCATAAAAGTCCTATGTTTTGTGCTTGCCCCCTAATTAGCAACTTCATGAATATGTCATTTTCTTACCATGTTTCTAACGTCGACCACTCTTCTAATGTGTCCACCAAGTCCTCCTCCATGTAACTCACATGCATGTTATATTTTCTCTGTTATACTTTGGGAATACATAACTTATTTCCTTTGAATAAGTATCATTCTAATACATGAATTTCGCCAGTAGGATGCTTCCCCCATATATCGATCCTTCAGATCCAACTATTCGCCTTTCAAAGTAATTACAAGTAAAGTAGCCCTTCAACTTAAAGCATGTGCTACACAGTTAGAAGCTCTACACTTGTGCTTGATCATGTAAACAAACTATTTTAAGTAAGATGCCTATCTTGCATGCATTTTGTTCAAATGCTTTTGATTCTTGAAATGCTTCAAAGATTCATGACCGGAGTATATTACAAATTCTCTGTGAACCAAGTAGTACTCACATTGATGTAATACTTGCACTAGTGCATACAATTTTGGCTCAAAAGTTGACCACTTCTTTCATGTTTCACTAAGTTTTTCACTGTAAAATACATTTGGTTTACCTTTTTAAGAAAGAATTGCTCCAATTCCAACTCCAGTCGTGCACAACTTGAAAGGCTTCTCAAAGTTAGGCAATTATAATACTAGTGCAGTGGTAAGCTTTTATTTAAATCTTGCAAAACTCTTCTCAACCTCTTGAGTGTTAGGAATATATTGCCTGGAAAGCAAGTTTATTTCTGGTCATTTTGTAAATACATTTTTATAATTAGATAAAGATTTTATTTATGTAAGCTTTTTGTTCTATTTATTAAGGAACCAAGTTTCTATATACACTAAGATACATTTGCATAATTGTTACGAAAAGGAGATATATATCTTTGGATGAATCAAAAATATTATTAATAGTCATTGAATAAAACTGGTCACTCTATTCAATAAAGATTGTAGTGTCCAAGTTACCTCTATTGAAGAAATAAGTTTCTTTTCTAAGGGATTTATGAATCTCATATCATTTAAGTGATTGATTTTACGTATTGACACTATTAAATGAATATAAATCAAGTTCAAGTTAATACCATTACTATAAACTTAAACTCTCACTTTTGCACTTGCTTATGATAGAACCGAAATTCTGGTGAAATATGGACTCCTGTTGATTTCCACTATGGTCTTTGATATATTAGGAGCAGAACCATCGTTTCTCGTTAATCAAGACTGGGGTTATAAATGGAATGACCATCAGGGAGCATATATTCAAGAAATGGAGATCATAGTGCTAACATTACTTCTAGTGATTTTAGGAAGATATGAGACAAATCTGAGCCCAATGAAAGATGAATTAGCTAATTATCATTTTAAGATGTCTTTGAGATATGATTTAAAAGATATCTGGTCACTTATTAGATCAAATTTGAGACTAGGGGACAAAATTGACATAGATGGCTATGAGGGTTCACAAATATATACTCGGTTTGCAATTAGACAATCAATATTAAATGTTGACTTCTTGTAATTTTAGGTTTCTTCAAGAGTGCAACCATGAATCTTTAATGGAATGATTTTATGTTTAATAAAATTAGATTGTCTTAATTATGAGATTAAAATAATCATAAATTTATTGGAAATTGAAATGCCTACGTCCAAATAGCTTCATCATCTAATTTTACAGAATTCAATTCATTTAAGGTTAGAAGAATAATTTTGATGACATTTAGGGCCTGTTCGGATATATTTTTAAAAAAATGACTTTTATATAATGAAAAGTTGATTATGAAAAAATAATAATTTTCAGTAGAAAGAAAAGCTGTTTTGCGTTCGGATGCAATACATGAGAATGACTTTTGAATCAGAAAATATGTTCAGTTGTAAAATTAAAAAATGACTTTTGGTTGATAAAATTACTGAAAAGTGCATACATAAGGAATTTAACATTAAAAAATTTTAATTTGAAGAAATTAAAATTATAATTTAAAAATAATAAAATAAATATATACATGACTAAAACTTTTTTAAAATAAAATAATAATTATGTAAAAATAATCATAATAAAAAGTAACTAGATGAAAGAAATAATATAACTGTATTAAAAAAATATTTGATTAAGAAATTATTTTTTTACAAAATATACATATTTAAATGAATTTTTAATTAAATACTTTTTTAATACTTAAAATATTTAAACAGATTAATTTTATAATGAAATAATACCTCTTCAGTCTTCATGATATAATGAAAATTAAAATTGTTAATATGATAAAATTTAACTGTTAAAGAAGTCGAATTCGACTGATTAATTTGTTAAAGGTCGAATTCAACTGTTAAAAAGGTCGAATTTAACTAATTAATCTGTTAAAGGTTGAATTTCATATTACAAACATGCAAAATCCGATAAAAAAAAATATTCATAGATTTATAATACAAATTTAAACAGTATAAATCCAAGTTCAGATTCAATAGTAGGCCCAGAAAGCCAAAAGCCATAAAACCATAATATGGTTAAAAACTTAAAATGCAATAAGAAAGAAGACTTACAAGTAACGGAATAACGGTGCCACTGGAATCCAAGAGGAATACCTTCAATTTGGCAGCGATAGAGAGAAGGAAAACCAAAGGCAATTGGCAGATTCAATTTATATGTTAGGCAACAAAGCTCCAATGACACCGTCGTTCAACTCTACAAGCATTTAACTCATCCGTAAATAACAAATTTACAAGGAAAACATAAATCTAACCCCCAAAAAACCCCTCCAAATAAAAAATTTTAACATCTACAACTGTGGGAATCAAAAAATAGAGTAACGAAAATAAAAAACCCCAACTGCACAGAGGAATCAAAAATGAAGAACAATTTCACCTGCAACCAATAAACAACCAACTACGCTGGAGGAAGGGTATCTTGGTCACTGGCTTCAAGATAAGAAAGTCTCTCTCTTCTTCCGTGATTTCCTTTAATTTGAAGATAAGAAATTTGTCTTCAAATTAAAGGAAGTTTTCTCATTCTCAGTTTCATTCCACTTGAAGGTAAAAGGAGAGCCGAACACTGCATGTATTATTTAGAATTCATTTTGGCTTGATCAAAATTCATCCTCTCCTGTTAAAAGGAGATCCGAACGGGGCCTTAATGATAGCATTACTATTTTAGTAATTATCTTATGTTAAGACAAAAGTTGTCTCAATACTTTTTGTATGTCTTAAGAGAGACAAAAGTTGTCTTATTTTTAGACAAACATTATTGGAGAAAGGTTGTCCTAAATGTGCTTGATAATGTAATAACATTTTTGTCCCTAACAAGACAAAAATAAAATTTATATTACTTGTCTTAATTAAGACAAAAGTTGTTTTAATTAGACAAAGGATTTTCAAGATAAATAAATGTCTTAATTGTGCTAAATGAATTTAGACAATCATTATCCTTGAAGTATTTTTCGGTTAGGCTACTTAGGAATTAATATTTGAATTGTTCAAATTAATTAATTCTAGGTAGTTTAAGAAAATAAGATAACCTCTAATTATCCCTATATGATTTTCGGCCACTATAAAGGAATTAATTTTGATTTAATCAAATTTAATTATCCTTAACTGATTGAAATGAAATAAAATATTTCGCTATACTATGGGATTTTGGGCCAATCTACTATGGTGGTAGAGCTTGAATTAATTGTTCAAACTTAATTATCCTAAGTAGTTAAAAGTCTAAGTGATAGAATAGGAATTATAAAGAGTTTTAATTCCTAAGGACTCCTAAATGCACTAAAATACTAAGTGGTCTAGATAAAATTCTATTATTAGAATTTTAATCCCAAGCACATTAATAATTAATCAATTAGAAAACTTCAAGTTGTTTTATTTAATTGTTAAGTAAAACATTGTAATATCAAATTAATAATGAGATTATTATTTAATATACTAATTAGATAATATACTACCTATAAGTTATTTTATTTAATTGTTAAATAAAATAATGTAATATTATATTAATAATGAGATTATTAATTGACATATTACATTAGATAACATATTATCTATTAGCATCCTAAGTGGCATGAATTACCTAGGGTTAGGTTAATATATATATTTAACCTAGCCCCCTCCTTAGGAGGTTGTAACAATTTGGTGAGCAATTTTCAAAGAATGGCCATGAATTTGAGAGAGAGAAACACTTGAGAAAAAATGAGTTTTATTTTGAGTGTTACAAATGAGTATTCCCGCCATATTGTCAAGGAGCAAAGGAAAAGCTTTCTAATTGAAATACCGAAAGATATCATTCATCTCTTCTTTATTTTTCTTCGTATTTTTTCTAGAATGATGTGTTTCGAAGGTGAGGGTAGGGTAATAGGACAACGGCATGACCTGTGTCACACTATGCATGGACCTTTCAACTTCTATGTTTCTTTTCATCTCCTCCTCTAGCAACCTTAATTCTTCCTTTTTGCGATTACATTTGATTCCTCTACTCATGGCCCCTTATCCCCAATTTTGGGATCTACTCCACCACAATTTCAATGTTTCTTTTGTCAGGGTGCCTTTCCTAATGCTGTCCTTAAAGTTCTTAGGGCGGTCTGAAAAATGGGATGTGTTTGGTGATAGTTATGTAGTTATATATGGTATGGAAATGGTGTTTCTCATAGGTGACGCCAATGGTGAATCCCAAAACTACCTTCCTGCTCCTTTGAGAATGTCCTTGTTGTGATACCTGCAAATACAAGTGGTTGCAGGCATTAGGAAGTGGAGGCTCTGTAATGCAGTTTGATGGTTAAGTTAGTAAAGGGTCCTATGGATATTCTAGCAGAGTAATAGCAATGCGAGTTATCAAGACATACTTCAAGCTTAGTGACGACCAAAATATGTAGGTGTGAGGGGTCATTACAGGGAAATGCAGTAAGGATAATTAGGCGGTCTTTTCCAAGTTTGATACATGAACTGGCACATGTGGATTTTGGGATTTTAATAAGAACGTTTGATATTAGGACTCTTTCAAATTTTTTAGACAATTACTAATTAAAAACCTTAATTTTTTAAGTTTGATAAATGAAATAAATTTTTTTGTCAAAAAATTAGAATTCCCATGAGGTAGTACTCCCCTACCGCCACATTTTGGGGGCGGTAGGGGAGTTTACAATTTTTTTTTTAAATTGTTTTGTTTTGTATTTTATTTTTTATTTTTTAATAATTATAAGTTTAAAAAAATTTAAAAAATAAAAACAATTCAAAAGATTAAAAAATTATATATTAAAAAAAGTAAAATTTTAAAGGAAAAGTTAAAAAATTTTCAAAATAATATAAAAGTATCTCAAAATATTTTAAAAAAAATTCTATAAATAAGAAATAAATAAATTATATAACCAACATAAAAATAATAAAATAAAACATAAAAGAACATAAAAGAAAAAAAGAAAAGAAAATTAGGGGAGACAGTAGCATAGTCTCTCATCCCATAAGAAGTTTCTCATAAAAATTTTGAGGGATTTAAATGACTATTTTACCCTCATTCACAAATCATCATACCCCAAACTTCAAATCTCATACTCCAAATCCTAAATTCCAAACCCCAAATTTTAAACCCCAAATCTCCAATCCCCCACTCCCAAATTCCAAACACTAAACCCCAATTTCCAAACCCCAACCCTCAACTCCTATTCTTCTATAAAATATAAATTTATTGTAATTTATATACATAGGTATTTTTGTAAAAATCACTTAAATTCATAGGAAACTAACTTTTGAATCAAACGTAAAAATGTCTATCATTTAAAATCAATCAAATACAATTTTTATATTCTTGAAAATAAAATTCTCATAAACCATGATTAACAGGAACCATATTTATTAGGAGAAAAAGAAAATTTTTGTACCAAATACCCTTTAAAGGTAATGAAAAATTGTTACACTGATAAGCCTGATATGGTCATAAGGATAAAGGTCGAGATCGAGCTTGGTCTCTGTTAGGTTATGTATTATTAATTTCAATATTATCTCTAAACTCAAATTATTTTTTGGGTTAAATTGAGTTTCTTATTTTTTTTATTGTATACTTTAAAAGAATGAAAATATTTAATTTAACATTGCACCACAGTGATATAATTTACTCAAAATATCTTATCCAAGCTTCAAGAAGGTTTTAGTATAATTATCTAAAATATTTTTGTGAACACTGCTTTTTGTTGAGGCCTGGAAATATTGATACGGTGGTTCAACAATTAATTTTTTAGATTTTAAAATTATTGAAATATAAATACTCTTAACCATGCATATTGAGTAGTAGAATAAAAAAAAATTGAAAAAGAATAAATAACTTTTCATTATTTTTTTAAAAAAAATTATTATCCTATATACAATGGTTAGTTAATCAATAATAAAAATGAGTAGTTGAAATTAATTTTTTTAAATAAATTATTATTAATTTTTTAATAATAAAATTAACAAAATTTGATGAAATCAAATTTAAAATAAAATTTTATACCTAATCAAAACAAAAAAAGTAAATTAACAAAAAAATCAGTGCATACATCAAGGCACTAATACTTATATTGTCGTGACATTAGATCAGATAGTCTCAAAATTATTTTGTAATTTATATTTCCAAAATTTTTAGAGTTTGCTTGGAGGGCATCTACATTTTTCAAATAAAATTTTATTTATGATATATATAAAACATTCAAAATTATCATATTTAATTTAATATGTTAAAACGGTTGAGAAACACTCCCAATGTTTCAAAGGGATCAAAATTATTTAAGTACGATTTTGATGATAATAACTTTCCTAACTAGAAAAGGAGACCATCTTTTTTGAATCATAAAAGTAAACTTTTTATTTTTGTTAATGATTGGTATATTTCAATTTTCTTCAAAGATCATTATTTTATTATGTCTAATAAAAGATTGGGTCTTGCTAACGTATAGTACACTTTTCCTACAGTACTTTAGGCCGAATGCATTTTAAAAGTTGTTTTCTTTATAAGAAAAAAAATTATTTAAGTTTTCATTTATTTTTTAAAATAATAATTATAAAATAAAAAATAAAAAATAAAAAATAATTTTTATGTATTTTGATTTATTTTTGTTATCTATTTTTTAAAAAATATAAAAAATAATTGATAAAAAATATTTTTATCCAAACAAATTTTTTATTTTTTTTATAAAATAATTTTTTAAAATTATTCTAAAAAATTATTTGAAAAATAATAAAATAAAAATCATTCCCAACCGCCCATTACTATTTTTACCTTTTATCACTTTTTTTTTACTTTTCTTATTTTTTATTTCTTGAATTTTTTTTAAAAATTTTTGAAATGTTTTTGTAATTTTTTTACTTTTTCTTTGAAAAGTAAGAAAAATAAATTTCAGAAAGTATTTCAAAAAAATACAAAAAATAGAAAATAGAAAAATAAAATAAAAAAATGTAAAAAAAAAGAAAAGAAAAAAAGTGATGAAAAATAAAAACAATAAGGCGTTGTATAGTGCTATAGAAAAAAATGTGCTGTAACTTGTGTATGAACAAAGGAGCCTTTCTAACTTGGTTCTTTTCAAGGAATGCTCAAAATGGAAGTCTGCAACATTTAGTTACGTGCAGTCACAGCACTACATGCATAAACTAAAGCTGAATCACTACTGTGACAGAACTGAAAGATTATGCAGAGCTATATAGCAAAGAATAAGGCTCCAGTTAGAGATTAAAAGATCAAGTAGAATGACTGAAATTCAAGAAAGAAGTAAATAAAATAATAATAATAAATGTGTATGATATTTATAAAATATGTAATTTACATATTTTATATTACCAAAAAATCTATTAATTCCCAAAAAATTTATCAATCATCAATTTTTTTATATATTTCATGAGATTTATATTTGAGAAAAAAATGTATAATTTACATGAAAAATTAATGAAATTTCTAAAAAATTACTATTAAAAGGTGTGAATTGCACGAAAGCTCATGCTCAAGGGGTCAATTAATGAGTGTTTTATTACGTAGTGATAAATTATACATGACCTATGATTGAAGTGAGTTGTGTGCAATTTAGCAAAACAAAAACAATCACCCTGTCAGTCAAGAAGTGCTTTCCCAAGTTAGATGCAGCTGGAAATTTGTTTTTCAAAGTTAAAACAATTTCCTGGTTAAGCTATCATATCACCTTTCAACTTTGGCTGCAACTTATCCTCTCAGTTTCAGGTTCAATATTTGGAATGAATTTTAACAGTGAAAACAGCTTTATTTATTACCTTTTGCTTTATCGGAAGGCTTATCCAAACATATTTCGGTTTCACTTTCGAGGGGCCCATCAAGCGCCATGTTCTTCACATACGGGGCACTCATAATTTTTAATTGTTTTTATGGGTCCAATTTGAAGAATCAAAAGCCAAAATTGGCCACCCATATGTGGCAGGTTAGCCCACATCAGTGTAAATTATAGGACAGTTAAATCTCGTTTTCTTAAATCCTCTAATTTTGGTACTTACAGAAATAATAATTTACAAAACTCACAAATTATTATTTAATATAACATCCTTCTTTCATGTATTTCTTCTCTTTCCTAATTATAAGATTAATAATTTGTCACAAAGACATTCTGTTACTTTTGTGAAAAAATTGATTTGTGAGACCATCATTTTTTTAATGGGCCGTTTGGATCCGTTTTTTCCAAGGAAAAAGCAGATTATTTTTAAAAAAATAAGCGCTTTTTTAAAAATCGGGTGTTTGGATGGGATTTTTTTAAAAGTGTTTTTTTAAAAAAAAGCAAAAAAACTGATTATTTTAGAAGCTAAGATTTGATGCTTAAAAAATAATCCGGTCTAATAGAAGAGAGAGAAAACTTTTTAAACACATATACCCCTAAAAGATTTCATAAATTTTCTGAAAAGCACTTTTATATGTCATTTTTAGTAATTTTACATATTAAAAAGTATTTTTATATTTTTGCATCCAAACACAACATCTGCTTTTTTCAATAAAATCACTTCTGCGTAAGCTCATCCAAACACCAAATACCTGCTTTTTTAAAAAAAATCACTTTTATTTAAAGCATCTGATTAAAAGCACAAGCCCATCCAAACTGCCCCTAAATCCTCCACCCTCTAGTAAAACCAAGTTGACCTAATAAATTCTTGTGAGCAAGTATGAGTAAAAACATGCATGTCACAACCCAATTCCAAGACATGATAGTCAAGGATATTTCTAACTCTGAAAGCCTTAGAGACAAACATTAGTTTGGATTTCAACATTTTTTCAAAGAAAATGTAATTTTTTTTAAATAAACAAGTTATATTTGATCTGGACCGTCCAAAAATCTTTGGACAACTCAAATTCAAAGAAAAAAAGAAAATGATTCCGATCGAAAAGGTGAGATCTAAGTCCGACAAACACATACACATGTAAAAAAAAGTTTTAAACAAAAATGATCCTTTATTCTTAAATTTGGTAGAGTATCCTTGAAATAATATCTCGCCAATGTACAATAATATCCTTGAAAACGTTAAAATCAACTCACCATGTATCAAACATATTAAATAAACTTAAATGCATATCCAGAATGACTCCCTCAGGTGACTTCAAGTTACACAGACTTCATGACTCAAGAAATACTCCCGTTGTTTTAAATTATTTATATTTTAATGTAATGACATAAAAATTAAAAAAATATTAAATAGTTTCAATTCTAACAAAAAATAATTATACTTGACTAAATTATTTTTATTAAAGTTAATTTAAACTCTTGTTACTACTCTATTGAAGATAACAATAAATAAGAATAATGTTGACAAAATAACAATTAATATTTTATTGGTAATATAATGACAGATAATTTGAAATAAAATAAAACTTTTAAAAGACATATAATTTGAAATAGATGAAATAATTTCTAAAAAATGAGTTCATCATTTCAAACCAAAAACAAAATGTTCATCACATCCAATTCCATACAAAATTCTCATACTTTCATGAAAAATTGTTTCAAACATGAAGGATCCATAAATACTTCTGTAATAACCACCTATATAATTTCTTGAACAATATCTTTCTTAAAGAATTTCATTTATTTTTAAATTATGCTTAATTAAGAATAAGTTTTTCTTAATTAATTGAATAAAATTTCTTCACTAATTCTATAAATAAAATATATGAAAATAAAATATTCTCTATGTTATGCTCAAAATTGTTTTGTTGCATGTTGTAAGTAAAGATTCAAATTGTGTAAATATTGGTCCTCTTCCTAGAAACTTTTTCTAAATACTTTTCCTTGGTTTTTTCCTAAAGAGCTACGTGGCCCCTTAGCATGGTGCCATGACTGAAACCTTTTTGATATTATGGCAATTAGGAATCAGGAACACTTCGAAAATTCTATGGAAGCCTCTTGGGTTATCCTTAAATTTTTTTAGCAGCGACAGTAATTAACTACTGCTCTCAAGAATACTCACTCCGCCAGGTGATATTTTCATGGCACTCAAATATTGAGCTACAGTAACATTTTCTCTCCGGATTATTTTCTCTCGGCCACAAATGTTCAGAGACGTTCAGATGTTCCTAGCCACATATATACATGTCCTGTTCCAGATATTTTCTTTGGCCGAGTCTCTGGAAATATCAGCCATAATATGCACGAGTTTCGGCCATCCTGTAGAAGACGCTGGGTTCCTTTCTTCTCCAGCAAGTGCGCCTTCTCTCCCTCTGCAATCCCTCTGTTACAGAACATGTGCGCCTCGCTATGTTGCCCAGCTCGTAACTCTTCTTTTTCTCCTTCTTTCTCCCTCACTCTCGGCTAGCAACCAGTAGTCCTCTGGACCTATATTTTCCCTGGTTCTCGGTTCTTCCTCACCAGCGTCTTCTTCAAGGTCCTCTCGGCCAAGTTACTGCTAATCGTCATATTGCAGCCTTCCACTAGTCTTGTAGCAACTTCAGAGATGTAGAACACAGCTCAGTAACAGATCAGTGTCTCAAACAGTAACTTCTTCTCTTCCAGCTGCTGTTAGCTTCATGATAGTAACTATTGCAAAGGTGTGGCTTTACCGCAGAGTTAATCTGAGTTAGAGAACTTTAGCAATACAATAGGTACTATGCTAAGCATTAACATTTAAGTTTTCTGAATTGGGTGTCAGCTCAACTTAAATTACAAAATGTTTTTAAATAATCTTATAAATTTACAAACATATAAAACTTAATTTATGTTACATCAAATTAATTTCTCATGATATTCAATGTATCAAATTAGCTAAAAAAGAAAAGAATACATGTTGTGCCTCATTTAATTGGCATAAGAAAAGGTCAAATGAAACAAACGAGTGCTCACTTGGTGTACAAGTGAAAAAATCAAAAGATTAAACAAAGCTCAAGCCTTACAGTCAAACCATGTGGAGTACACGCTGGAAATTAACATTGCAAGATAAAAAATAATTGTACACGATGGCAGAAGATAAATGAAGCATGTGATAAAGATAAAAAAAAAACAGAAAGAAGACAAAGTGGAAGCAACACTTGAAAAGTAAAGCAACATTAAATGAAGGTGAGGTTGATAAATGAAGGGCTGACAAGTATTTATTGAAAAGTAAAGAAGGCGTGTTAGAGAAGCTTTACACATATTTGAAATAAAGTAATTCATGGGTTAAGTAAGTTCCAACGTAATAGGTTAAGTATTCGAGTTTTAATAATAAGACAATAGGCCTAATTTTAACCAAGCTTAGGCCTATTATCCTTGAGCTGATATAGGCTTAGTCTGGACTATAACCAAGTATTTATCCAACCCTTAACGCATTCACTCATTCGATCTTATTAACTCTACCGTGTGAGAAATAAACTCCTGCGTTTTCATTTTTGCCTTGTGCACGTGAGAGTAAAGCCAAAAAGTGAGTGGATTTTGTCATTTTTTGTAAAATATTCTAAAATAAATTAGAGAAAGATATTTTGTTACTTATTTATTTTTCTATTTTGATTTTTAATACTTAGCAAATTAAAACTTATTAAAAAAATGAAATGAGCCAAGATATTACAATTGACAAATTAAATTAAAGGAGAAATTAAAATTGACTCAAAAATAGAATAAAATTTGACTTAAATATTGGGCTAAAAATAAAATTAAAATTTAATGACAATTAATATTTGACATTTGTAGTTGAAGTGACGGATGAGACTGATGAATTAGGGTTAAGTAGTAATGATGACAATGATATTGATGTACAAGTCTAAGCTTTTGAGATGATATCTTGATATACTTAATCTCTATTTAAACTTGTATAATTTTTATTGTATATGTTCATGTCTCAAAAAGTATTATTATTACTGCTATATTAAAACATATATTGCACTTACAAAAATGAAAGAAAAAAAACTATTATAATAGGCTAAGCTTAGGCTTTATCCATGAGTTTGCGCCAAAGCTTAGCCCATTGGTGTGGGCCAAATTTAAAATTGGCTTAGGGTTGGGCCTAAGTCCACACACATAAAGCCCAAGCCCAGCCTGACCTAGCCCATGAATAGGTCTAATTCCAAAGTGCTCCCATTCACTGCCATGCATTGTTTCATATCTTAAAGGAAAATAAAATTCAAACTAAAGGAGATTTCATCTAGTCGTCAAATATGCTCCAAGCAAAAGAAGATGCGGAGTCTCCTATCAAGCCTGAAGCTATAATATCTATTTTTGAAGAAGATGAAAAGGGAAAGCATAAAGAGGAAATAAGCTATTGTTGGCTATAAGCAAGAGAATTTGAAGCCTATATGAAAATAGCCAAGAAAGACGTTACAAATAAAAAATGTTTCAATCCATTCTAAATGGCTATTTTGAATAGAGAAGGAAGATAAAAAGGAGAGTTGCTATTGAAGAGAATTGATCGAAGAGCCAAAAAGTTTACTAGTATTGTGAGCTTTCATCTCTCTTGTTCATTGTGTTTAATCGTTGCTTTCTGAGAAGTAAATATGAGAGTGTGAAGTATCATTCAGACTGTTTTTCGTTCATATAGTTTTCACTTTAGTTTCTGAGACATACTATGAGAGAAAATTAAAGTGTTGCTCATATATTTGTATATACTCTTTTAGAAAGAAAAAATTCTTCATCTTGAATATTTATGGGTTGTATTAGTGGTGAAGAAAGAAACCACGGTATTACACTCTTGGTGAGTGTTAGAAAACCAACTTGTTTGTAGTGAGTAAGAAAAACCATATGTTACTAGTAATATGTAATACCCTAAAAAAAAATAAATAAATAAGTAAAAAAAATTATATAACCTCTAGTTTCGATCTCCCCCCCCCCAAACTGAAATCTGAACCTCCTTCCCCCCCCCGACGGCGCTCTCTCTCCCTCCATTTATCCCAGAGGACTTCACCGCGCTTCTCTCTCTCTCAGCCTCCCTTCGTCACCGCAAACCGTGCCACCAACACACGCTTCCTGCCAGCCACCACGCAACCCACCACCGTGATTGTCATTGTTGCCGTTGCCATCCATGGTGCCGTTGCTATTCACCTCTAATTTGGGGACTCATCTTCACGGCCCGTTGAAGACCCACAGAACTGCTACATCTGCGAACGCTGCTGGTGGAGAGGAGCATCCGTTGGCCGTCGTTTTGGCCGGTTGAAGGTTCCTCCCTGGGTTGTCGTTCTACCGGTGGCAAAACTCCTCTGGAGGCCATTAATTTCCAACAACATTTTTGCCGAGTGGGGAATCCAGTTTGGCATTCAGTTTTGGCATTCAAATACTCCTGCAAATCCAATTTTTCAAGCTTTCCTTTGTGGTAAGTAAAGTTTCCTCCCTTCTGAACAAATTCTTGAATTAGAAACATGAATTCTGTCTAGCAAACAATTTGGTTTTGGACAATTTGTGGAGGGATTTGAAACCTCTTTTAGACAAGTAAGTATGTGGTGAGTGAAACCTATAATGCTTGCTGTAAATTCATTCAACATCCTTTCCTTCCTGCAGTAAAATTTATGATGTATAAGGCTGGTTTGGAATGTAGTTTTGGGATACACAATAGGTGTTCGACAAAATGCCAAGGAGAAAAAAAGACTATGTTAAGTTCACTCTCTGTATTGAAACTTGTTCATTAAATTAAATTTCCTGAATCTAGTGCATTTCAGAATGTTAGACTATAACGACGTCCCCATTGAGTGGGTATTTAAATTTTGAATCTTTGACGATATTGATCCTAATAATTGCTGTAGAAATTATTAAGGGATTATTTAAGTTCAGGTGGGACTAAATCACCTCTGTTTAAATTACTGTATAGGAGTATTGGACTTAGCTTATTCTGACCCAACTCAATAGCATAAGAAGGTTGAATTGGGAGTTAGTATTAAACACTAATTTAGCAAAGGTGAGTGGATTCCTACTTACCCCTTGATGCATGAATTGTTAAAATTTACTTTGTGGACAAATGATGTTATTTGA
>JASKGM010064868.1:0-17128 GCA_034509205.1 Ceratonia siliqua
TAAAAAATACAAAAATATTTTCAAAAATTCTGAAAAAAATTTATAATGTAAAACTTAATTTATTGATTTTAAAAAATAAAAAAAAATTTTTAAAAATTATAAAAACTATAAAAAGAAATTTTGAAAATGCCCTACCGCCCACACATGTGGGCGGTAGGGTAGTTCTGCCTTTAAGAAAATATGTATAGTGGTTAGTTAGCTTGGTTTGGTTCCTTCTTAACTGAAAATTGAACTAAATCGCTTGATTTATACATAAAAAAAATCAAAATAAACCTGATTAAAGATTAATTTTTTGATAGTTTAGTTTAGTTTTATTTTGTGTGGTCGGTTTAGATATATCAATTTTGAACACCTCTACTCAATATTGTTGCTTAAGCATTTTGAATCCTCCCCCAATGCCCTTATCTCCCTTCTCCTTTTTCTTATAAACTTAGCAAATAAATAAAGTCCCACATCATTACTGGGTTTGGAAATGAATGTTCATAATGGTGAAACACTTACTATCTTTTTTTTTTCAGTCAATGAGCGAATACTCGTATAAGATTAGTCTGAGTCTTTAAAGGATCTGTTTGATTTGATAGAAATTGAATTTTTGAAAAATACTTTCTTAATTTTTTGTTATTTAGTAAGATAAAAAGTTGGTCAAATTGAAAGGTTTAAAAAAGTCAATAAAATTTAGTAACATTGGGAGTGAAAAACAATTTCCAATTTTTGAAAAGGAAGTTGTTTTTAGTTTTTATAGCTTGAAGCCTTGACCTTCTGACACTCTCCATTTTCGTTTAACCTTCAACTTCTACTGTGATTTAGCGTTTGTATCAGGTCTCATCCTCAAATTTGGATCCAAATTCAGTTCCCAGAGCTTCAAACCCAGTCCCAATCTCAGTTTACGACTTGACCTCGAGTCTGACTCTCAAATTTAATCTCAATTCTGACTCTTAGTCTCTAATTTAAATAATAGAAAACATTTACTTATGTAATACATCAAACAATAGAATTATAGAAACAACTTTCTATTATGTTATCTAAATGACAACTAAGTTTTCACTTTTAAAAAAGGTATTTTCCATAAAGAATATTCATGTTTTTGGCGGAAACAAAGAGACAAGATTGAGGAGAGTTTGATATTATGAGTTTAACCTTTACTTGTTATTTTTTCACTTTTCACTCTTCAAGTCGTGGACCTTCTATATAATAAAAAGATTAATTTTCAATTGAATTCGGTAAGGGAGTTAGATGTGTGTGTTTCTAACATATGACTAAGGTAACTGTTATAATTGGAATTCCTTGATTCACAATTTCACAGGAAATGAAAAAGGTGTCCAACCATGGATAAATATCCAGGTTTGCAGTTAAATGCTTTCATTTTTCTTTCTTGTTTTGTATTAGGTGTTTTTTAAACTACATTCAAATTTATTCATATTTTTAATTATTTTTGTTTGTATTTTTTGAAATTTTTTTACTCTTTTTTTTATATGTTTTTGGAATTTTTTTCCTTTTTTAAGCATTGTGTTTTAATTTATTTTTTTAATAAGTTTAACTTTCTTTTAAATTTTTAATTAAATTCTTTTATTAAAATAAAAATTATTATAAAAATAAAAATAAAATAGCACCCGGATGTATCAATATATTTGACTATAATTTAACAAACATCTTTATATTATTAAATTAAGTTAGCATTTATTTCATTGAAAAATAATTCTTTTTGAAATTTTTTTTAAGAACATTTTCATTAAAAAATGTTTTATGAAAAATTATTGTTTGGTGCCCATTGGGGCACCAAATTCGTAAGGTACCATGTACCGTTCACACTTTTTTATTACCCTTTATAAAAATAATATAATAACTATTTTTATAACAAAATAATCAAATTTTATATTGAATAATAAATTTTTTATAGAGGTTAAAAAAAATAGTGTGAATAGGGAATTTGACGCCATGAGGCACCAAAAGAAAATTTGTTCCGGTGTGCACTAAATAATAATTTTTCCAATTTTCTAGTGTATATTTTATTAAAAAAATTTTGTATACATTTTTTTTGGATTACATGACAAAATTTCTTTTTTAGTGAAACAAACTCAAAAAATTTTCTTCAAAATTTTTTTTCCAGTGAGTGAGTTCTTATAAACAAATACAGAGAGAATTTGTGAGATTATATATGTCTAACATTTTCTTAATTTCTTTAGGGATACACTTTAGGGAATCCTTTAACAGATCGAAGAGAATTCAATTTTGAAATCCCTTATGCTCATGGAATGGGACTTATTTCTGATGAACTCTACATGGTAATTGCATTATTATTTTTATTATTGAGTAATGTCACATAAATTTTTTTATTTGAATTTATCTACTAATTTGATGTGGCTGCGTTTAATTAAGTTTTACTATAAAAACTATAGTAGAATCATTTAAATTTAGGAGGGAAATGGACGGTTAAATGACAAATTTCTCTAGTTGAATGTATAAAATTAAAAAGGAAAAACTGTTCAATAAATAAAAAATTAGTTATAATTTTTTTATTTTATTTTTATTAAAATAATTTAGTTTATTAACATTAGAATTTAAAAAAATAATGAATGACATAGTAGTTAATGATTAGTTTCACGTGCAAAAATCTTCAGTTAAGGAGTGAGAAGGAAATCAAAGGAAAAGGCATAAAAAAAAAAAAAAAAGAGAAGAGAATGAATGGGAAGGGAGGGATAAAGATTCGGTCATGTTGGGATCCAAATTTGGTGTACTGAGTCTAGTTGTATTATGGCCATCCAATGCGCGTTGAACGGTCACAATGTGCCTCTTACTTTTTTTGTCGCGTTCCAATGTGCATTTTTTTCTTTCTCATCGTGGTTGTCTAAAGCACGTTGGTTTATCTTCCTTCTTCCTCTCTTCGACCACCATTTTCTCTTTCTCTTTGTTCTTCCTCTTTCACAATCACCACAAACTACCTATTTCCACCTACGGCCACTGTCCTCATCATCGCCGACCACCCATTTCCATTACGGCCACCATCCTTGTTTAACTGCTTGCCATTCTTATTGTGCTTCGAATATTCTCATGTGCAATTTTATACACCATTCCTCAGTTCTTCCCTTTGTTTGATAGCAGAAGTGCCTAAAGTAGAATCAAATGGGCTGAATACAAAGTGTTATCTTTATAAATTTTATACAAAAACTATGACAATAGCTAAGAATGCTAGGACTCTTGTTCCCTCCCTCCATATCTACAACTACAAAAAAAATTCATCTCTTCCCTCTCATTCTTACTTTGTAGTTGCAAAGTACTAAAACACTACTTGGTTGCCAATATCATTCTTACTTTGCAGTTGCAATGGCAAAATTAGAGGGTGGGAGAGTTGCATAGTAATGGCGAAAATCAGAGGGTGGGTGATACGATATGGAGTGCTTGCATATTAAAACAAGTCTCATATCAGTTCCGCATACTAAAACGGAATGGTACTTAAGTTGGAATGGCACCTTCTCCTAATGGACTAGTCTTTTAGGGTAAGTTCTACCTTCACAACTTAAGCTATTATCATTAGTGATCTCATTGAAAGAGGCGCTCAACAAGTACCTTCGTCAGCAACGCAGTGGGAAAGGGCTACCTGGTGCCCAAAATCAGTTTAGAGTGAAAGTTGTCAGTGGTCGTCCAGCCTTAACAGGAGTGCAATGATACGACATGGGGTGCTTACATATTAAAACAAGTCTCATATCGATTCTGCATATTAAAACATAATAGTACTTAAGTTGGAAAGGCATCTTCCCCCAATGCACTAGTCTTTTAAGGTGGGTTCTACCTTCGCAACTTGAGTTTCTATCATTGATGCTTTCATTGGATGCCATGCTCCCAGTGGGACCAATAGGGACGTGGCACGCCTCTATTGGCCCACTATGCTAGTAACTCCCTTTTGGGTTTTCTTTCTTTGCTATCTCTTTTGGGGCTGGTTTCTTCACCATCAGGTGAAAGGGAAGCATTTTCTACATCAAATATTTCATTCTAAATTTAAGAAATGGAGCAGAGCAGCTTTTGCAAGAATCATCCTAGGATTTGGCTATAGATTTAAATTTCTTAGCTACAAGCATCATCATTGTCAGTGAATTTGGGCGTGTCTAGGTACTTATCAAGAGGTTAGTTTTCATCTTTAAGAGGCTAGACTGACACTTAGATTTTGAAAGAAATTGGTATTTGGTTACTTGCTCAGTAACAATCTCTCTTTAAAAAAGTTTTTTTTGTTTTTTATGAATACTGAAATTGGTAGTGTTTGCTTGTCTCTTGGTTATCAATATTTTTCATGAACATTGTATTCTGCTATTGTAGCTGGAAACAATACCGTAAGTCTCAAAAAGGTTCCTTGTATGGGAGTGCCCCATTAGTTGTCGTCCCTTAGCAAAGTCAACTCTGCTATATCATATTTGTGTTTTCTGCTTTTTACCTATTACATGCTATTGTCCGTTGTATTTCTTATGTATATAGGATAGTAATAGTGTCATGTGGTTATTGTCTTTATCCATTGGTTTTTACCTTGTCACTTTCCAGAGCCACATCGGCTTTTCCCTCTGTATATTTGAATGTTGAAGAAATGAGAATACAGTTTTAACTCCAAAACTTTCATGCTATCAAAGTGTTCCTAAAAATGCTTGTTTCGCTGCAATCTTTTCCTCCGTTCTTCTTTTCTGTTTGCTTGTTTCACTAGTGAACCATGTCAAAACAGAGTCAATAGAGAAAGGAGCTCACAGAGAGTACTGGAAATGTAAATCAGGTGAAAAATGTGGATGTTATGTCACCATATTTTCTCAATGCATTTGATAATCCGAGGCAAGTATTTCTTACCGAGTTGCTTAAAAGCAGCAAATATGGTGAGTGGGTTTAAGATATGACCAATGCCCTTCTTGCCAAGCGAAAATATGGTTTTGTCGACGAAACTCTCACTATGCTGTCACAGGAATCGTAAGACTTAGAAAACTGGAGAAGTTGCAATGCTATAATTGTCGGATGGCTAAAAATCATGATGGAGAAAGAGATTCGCACCAGTGTGCGTTATGCCAAAATAGCCGACGAGATCTGGAAAGACTTAAAGGAACATTTTGGCAAAGGCTGCGCACCAAGAGCTTATAATATGAGGAGATCCATCAATCTTCTGAAATAGGACAAAGCTTCTGTCAGCATATACTACACTAGGCTCAGGGGTCTTTGGGTTGAACTTAACGCCATTTCTCCAACTCTAAAGTGTACTTGTGATACCAGAAAGGAAGTTTATTCAATGAGGGAGGAAGAAAAATTATATGCCTTCTTGATGGGGTTGGACAATATTCATTCCACCATTAGAATACATATTCTAAGTTCGGAACCTCTGCCCAGCCTTACCAAGCCATATCACCTTGTTTCAGAGGATGAACAACAAAAAGAGATATTTGACTCCGGAAAAACCACTGCTAAAAATGCTACTTTTCAAGCCCTACTCAAATAACCTCATGGAGAGAAGTGATATAATCAATGCAGCAACAGAAGAGATGATTCTTGAAATAGTAAAGGAGAAAGGCATCGTTGTAGTCATTGTGGCAAATCTGGCTATTCAAAGGAGCAGTGCTATGAGATAGTGGGTTATCATGCCCACTGGAAAAGAGATAATCGTGAAAGAGGAAGGAAACAAGATGGGAACCAAGACCAAAGGGCCACACCCAAAGTGGCACAAGTTGAAGTTGAAGCTTAAGCCACCCCACTTCCTGGCTTGTCAAAATCTCAATATGCCAAGCTCATTCAATATTTCAAGGATGAAAGTGAATCTTCAAATTTAGTGAACCAGCTCACATAACCATTTGCGAACATGGCTGGTAAGATTGATTCTAGAAAATCTTGGATAATTGATTTAGGAGCTTTTGAACATATGTGATGATGCATTATTGGATGAGAAAGAGAATGCTACTAGTCTTCATGTGAAAATTCCTAATGGATATTCAATTCCTGTTAATGCAATTGGAAAGTCTCATTTATCAAATGGGTTAAATTTAAAACATGTTATCAATATTCATAAGTTCAAATGCAATATACTCTCTGTTAGTAAGCTAACTAAGGATTTCAATTGTGCTTTGATTTTTCTTGTAGATTTTTGTTTTATGTAGGATTTGGGTTCGAAGAGCATAATTGGTCTGGGTAGACAACTTGACGGTCTTTATTATTTTTGAGCCAGTTAGAGGTGCAAGATGAATGACACTGAATTGTGGCATAAAAAACTTGGGCATATCTCAGATGCAAAAGTAGAGCAAATAAAATTCAATGCTAGTAATGTTCATTGTGGTTTTGATTCCCACAGTGACTCTTGTATGAAAGCTAAGCAGACTAAACTGCCTTTTGGAACTAGCTCAATAAAAACTGCATCTATTTTTTATCTCATTCATTGTTATATATGTGGGCCTTACAAAACCCCATCTTCTATGGGTGCTCATTATTTTCTTTCTATTATGGATGATTTTAGTCGGGTAGTTTGGGTTTATTTAATGAAATACAAATAAGAAGTAGCTCAGTATTTACCTATGTTTTGCAATATGATCGAAACACAATTTGGGAAGAAATTTAGGCAAATAAGAACAGATAATGGGTGAGAATTTCAGTCAAAATATATCCTTGAATACTATGATAGTCAGGGTATCATGCTTCAAATATCCTGTGTGTACAAACCTCAACAGAATAGGGTGGCTGAACGAGAACGTAGACATATCCTTGAAGTTGCCGTGCTTTAAGGTTTTAAGCAGGCTTACCAATAAGGTTTTGGGGGGAGTGCATCTTAACTGTTGTGTATTTGATTAATAGGCTACTATCTAAAGTCATTCAAAATAAGACTCCTTATGAGATCTTCAATGGGAACCAAACAAACTTATGATCATTTGAGATTCGTTGGGTGTTTATCTTATGCTTATGATAAC
This sequence comes from Ceratonia siliqua, assembly GCA_034509205.1. Lineage (NCBI taxonomy): Eukaryota > Viridiplantae > Streptophyta > Magnoliopsida > Fabales > Fabaceae > Ceratonia > Ceratonia siliqua. The sequence continues at coordinate 6,912 of JASKGM010064868.1, forward strand.
AATAAGAGAGAGGATAAATTCAGTGAGAAAGGCAGATCATGTATTTTTGTGGGATATTCACATGGTCAAAAGGGATACCGAGTTTATGACATTAAGCAGAAAGTAACATATACTTCAAGATATGTGGTATTTTTTGAAGATAATTTCTCATTTAAGTGTGGCACTCAGAAATAATGCTTTTTGGAACACGCTGGCCACCCAAGAAATTCGATGGAAATTGATTCTGATGACTTTTTAATACCCTTATGCAAGAGGAATGAGATCACTCGGCCTATTTCTCAAGCATTTATTATTTTTCATGATGAACCACGAAGCTTCACCCAGGCTGTTAAGCAGCAATGTTGGAGGGATGCTATGCAAATGGAAATTAATGCTCTTGAACATAATGAGACTTGGTCTCTTGAATCACTTTAGTCAGGGAAGAAAACTATTGATTTCAAATGGGTATATAAGATTAAGTACAAGCCAAGTGGAGAAATTGAGCAACATAAAGTTAGATTAGTTGTTAGAAGTTTTAATCAGGTGGAAGGTGTGGACTTCCATGAAATCTTTGCTCCAGTGGCCAAGTTAGTCACTGTCTGCTGTTTGCTCACTATTGCTGCCAAGCATAATTGGGAAATTCACCAACTCAACGTGAATAATGCATTTCTTCATAGAGACTTGAAAGAAGAGGTGTACATGTCCATTCCACAAGGTTTTCCTAAAAAAGGGTAGACCAGAGTGTGTCGGTTAAAGAAATCCTTATATGGCCTAAAGTAAGCTTCTCGCAATTCGTATCATAAATTTACCAATGCCTTGCTGAGTATTGGATTTAGACAATCCAAAGCCGATCATTCCGTGTTCATTTACAACAAAGACAACATCTTCACTGTGGCCCCCATCTATGTTGATGATGTCATCCTTGTAAGAAATAGGCAAGAAGAAATACAAAAAGTCAAACGGTATCCAAATGACTGATTTAGTATCAAGGATCTTGGCACTCTAAAATATTTTCTCGGGATCGAGGTTGCGAGGTCACCACAAGGCATTGTCCTTAGTCAGTGCAAATACACACTTGACATTCTTGAAAAGAGTGGTATGCAAGCTTATCGAACTTGCAACACCCCCCTAGAACAGAATCGTGGCTTACAGGCAAATTATGGGACACCCATGATTGACGCATCTCGGTATAGACGACTAATGGGAAGGTTACTTTATCTCACGGTGACATGACCAGACATCACACATGCCATGAATACCCTCAGCCAATTTGTCTGCACTCCTAGGGAGGAACACATGATGGTGATTGAACGTGTGCTTCGTTACTTGAAGAAAGCACCAAGCCAAGGAATTCTTCTTTCTACTTCAGGAGATTTAAACTTGCGTGTATACTGTGACACTGATTAGGGTAGATGTCCGACAACTCGTAAATCCAGTACGGGATACTTCATTACCTTGGGGGGTTCCATATTTCTTAGCGAGCGAAGAAGTAATCCGTTGTGGTGCGATCATCAGTTGAGGCTGAATATAGGGCTATGGCAACCACCACTAGTGAAATATTATGGTTAAAATGGCTCATAACTGATTTGGAAATGCCACAAATGGATCCCACAGTCTTGTTCTATGATAACCAAGTAGCGCTTCACATTGCTGCAAATCCTGTTTTTCATAAACAAACGAAGCATGTTGAAATGGATTGTCATGTTGTTAGAGAAAGAGTTCATTCACGTGAGATTACTCCAACTAAGGTTTGGACAAAAAGACCAATTAGTAGATGTTTTCACCAAAGCTTTTGGCAAAGATTAGTTCACTTCTCTTGTTAACAAGCTGGGTGTGATTGACTTACACACTTCATCTTGAGAGGGAGTATAGGAGTGCCCTATTGTCATCTTTTAGCAAAGTCAACTTTGCTATATCATATTTTTGTTTTCTGCTTTTTACCTATTACATGCTATTGTCTGCTGTATTTCTTATGTACATAGGATAGTAATAGTGTCTTATGGTTACTGTCTTTATCCGTTGGTTTTTACCTTGTTATTCCAGAGCCACATTGGCTTTTCCCTCTGTATATTCGAATGTTGAAGGAATTAGAATACAATTTTAACTCCAAAACGTTCACCTTGGCACCCATTTTCAATTCTAAGAGACAAAAATGTTGTACCTAAAAAAGTGACATAAAACAACATTGTATTTCTGAATTTGATACATCAAAATTCATAGGTACGAATAATTGCTACATTGCTATTGCATCAGAATTAAAGCTATTTGAGATTGATTGTTTTGATGTGTTACAGATATTATTGCACCTTGATATTTGGTATAGGACAAGTATTGAGGTAGTTCCACATTGTCTAAGTGCTGGGTAATGTGGGAGTTTTTAACACCTTAGGCACCCTCTCCTCAACAGCTAGCTTTTGAGTATGAGTTTTACCTAAGGTGCTGTAACAGTGGTATCAAAGCAGTTTTGGTCTATTGGGCACCGGCGACATGAAAGGGGCGACCTATAAAGGAATAACCAAGGAAAGTTTCGGTCTATTGGGCACCAGCGACGTGAAAAGGGCGACTTAGAAAGGAACAACCAAGGAAAGGGCTGCTTGGAAAGGCCAGAGTAAAAGCTACCCTAAGTGGGTAGACAGAGTGGACCGTCATGGACGCCGGTTCTTAAGGGACAGGAATTGATACAGGATATCATTGCGCCTTGATATTTAATATGGGACAAGTATTGGAGTAGTCCCACATTGCTCAGGTGCTTGGTAATGTGGGGGTTTATAACACTTTAGGCAGCCTCCCCTCAACGGCTAACTTTTGAGGGTGAGTTCTACCTAAGGTGCTGTAAATGCCTTTTATTGGATCTCTGGCTGACAGAAGCCGATTTTCTTATTCCCTAACATTCTCAAAGTACTAATTGAGAAGTGATATGATATGAAAGGTGTTGGCGTGCTTGAGATTTAGGGAAGTAGCTAAAATGGGTGTTAGAACTTGAGACTAAAATTCAAGAATCGGAATCAACCAATAAAAAACTAAAAAGGAAAATTGGTAGTTTGGTTGAGGAGCTAAACCAAACTTGTCACTAGCGAGAAGTCTTAATCAGTCTCACAATCTCTGAGGAGGTTCTGAGGTTGGAAAATCAAAAGTGATAATTAGAAAGGACTGTAATAATATTGGAAACTCTTCAACATGATATTAGTAGTGGTTTGCATTTTGCAATGCAACCATCTTGGAATGAATTTACACAAATTGGTGGCATCTAAGTAGATATAGGTGACACAAAGCTTGTTATGCCAAGAATCATTGAAAGAGTATTCGCAGAGGATATTAGAAAATGTCCCTTCTATCTCCAAAGTCCTCATGGACTCCGTCCTTATTGTAGTAAAGTTGCCCATACTACATATGTGCAAACTAGCTGTGCTAGTTCCCTTTCACCTATAAAGGGTCTTAAAACTACTAAGTCTGGTTATCTAAAATTAAGGGAGTGGGTTGCAAATTACAGAGGTATGAGTTTGAAGAAAAACTGCTATGATTTTAACTGTTAACATTAAGAAGTTGGTCTCTTCACAAATACATTTTTGGAGAGCAATGCTAGGTTGTATTAGGATGAGGTACATTATTGGATTGTTCCTTTGGTTTGTAATTTGCAGGTATGTTTATTCTTTCCTTTTAGTAACTATTTCACTTATAACGCAAATTTATTTTTTGAGAAATGTTGAAAAAATAAATAAATATCATAAAAGTGAAATGATAATGAATTTAAATAATCTGCTTTATCAACAGTCATTGCAGAAAAATTGTAAAGGAGAGTATCTGAATATAGATTCTGAAAATGTATTATGTTCAAGAGATGTCGACTCCTTCAATGAGGCAAGTAATTATCACATTTTATTGTACTAGTCATCTCTATTTTTGTTATTTCAGTTATAGTTTTTTTTAGATAATTATATTCTTATGCTTCCAGAGGCACTAGATTCTAGGATGGTTCTAGATGTACCAAAAAATAATTTACTCTTTTTTTGCGAACCTAATATTTATCACATTGATAAACTTCTTTTCTATATATACCCGCAGCTCATTTCAGGAGTTAATCGGTTTCATATTTTGGAACGCAAGTGCGAGGTGGCTTCACCTATGCCACATGAAGTAGTCTTTTGGAGGAGATCTCTCACCGATAAGCTTCATGATAAGTTTCCTAGTACTTATCTCACATTGCCACCATTATGTTGCCAAGTAATTTTGCATACCTTATACAAATTCACAAACTTTGAACACTCTTTTTTTTTTTTTATGTCTGACTTTCTTCTTTTTCATCGTGCAGAACTATGTATATTTTCTCTGCAAATATTGGGCCAACGATGACAATGTTCGTAAGGCACTGCATATTCGAAAGGTTTGGTATAATTAATCTCATTTATTCATAATGGGATCCATTTAAACCACTAAACAGTTGTGGTAACTGGCAAGTCTATTCTCAAGTAAACCCCACAAGGTTGGTGAAGTGGTGGAGTGAGGATGTGATATGTAATTAAGCACATGATCACAAGTTTAATTTTAACTTTGTCAATTTCTAGAACTTTCTTCTAAATTTGTACTCCGAGTGTAGATGAACCTACCTTAGGGCTTGTTTGAAAGTTTTGAGGAAAGTGGAGTAGAGTAGTCTTTAATGGAGTGGAAAGGTAGGAAGTGACCACCTTATTATTGGATGTTTAGTGAAAATAGAGATGGTAATCCCCTTCTCATTGTTTGGAAGTTACAATGGTCATTAGTGGAAGAAGGTATTTTTTTTTTCCAAAAGTATCCTTATATATTAGTTGTTTTAATGCATAATAAGGATAAAATAGTAATTTAATTAATGATGATGGCCAAAACCAACCCAAACCCCCTAATTTGGAGGGGTTTCAAAATTGAAGTGTGGAGTGGGTTGGGAATCCACCTTAACTCACCTTACTCCATTAACCAAAACACATCTTAACAATGATTTGGGTCTTTTTCTCACTCCATTCTATCCTTTCCCACTCTACTCCATCTTTCCAAATATGCCCTTAGATTAGAAAGAGAGATTAGTTAAAATTAACACAAACTAACAGGAACACTACGTAACCGCAATATAATAAATAAATAAAATAGTGTAGTCTCAAGCATTATTTATACTAGTGTCATGATATGTATGTACCTACATGTTAATTCACATTTTTAATTATTTTATTTTATTTTAAAATTTAAAGTAATTTTCACTAATTTTATAATTATTCACTAATAATTTTTTAATTATAAAAATAATTATTATCTCACTCTTTTACCCATCATCCTACTCTCCTTTAAATTTAAAAATATATTAATCTCTTTCACACTTTTTATCTGACGGTTTCAGTAAATAAAGAGATCAAATAACTTTAAAGTCATAATATAATAGTATAGATATAATGCATACATATGAATTTTATTATAGCTTATATGGAGACTTCACATGTGACAGGGAAGCATAGGGAAATGGACACGTTGTAACCGTGAGTTGTATAAGTATGAGATCTCTAGCAGCTTTGAATATCATGTAAATCTAAGTAAAAAGGGCTATCGTTCCTTGATATACAGGTGAAGGCTTTTTCACATTCTAGATCGTAGTTTATCTCTCTTCTTTTGAACTAGTTGATTTTCATATAAAATTCATGTTGTTTTCTCGACAGTGGGGATCATGACTTAGTTGTTCCTTTTATGGCAACTCAAGCATGGATAAGAGATTTAAACTACTCCATCGTGGATGACTGGAGGCCATGGCTTGTAGACGGCCAAGTTGCAGGGTAAGACATTCTAAACTAGAAACTTGACATAGTCATAATGGTAAATTAATATATCTTCTTTTTCTCTTTTTTTTTTGGTACCACTATTCCTACCTACGCAGTAAGATTATCCATCATCAAATGAATTTACATTTGTTTCGTTTAATAATGAATTATCTTGTTACATAGTTAGGGGATCGGTATATTATGAGTATATATGTTGGGGTTTTGATCATTAAGGCTCTATTTGTTTGGACTTATTTTAAAAATAAGTTATTTTTTTTAAAAAAATAATACATTCTGATAAAAACATAACTGTTTATTTGAGCTTATACAAAACGGATAAGTTAATGAAAATGGAGAAAACCTCCTATAAGAAGAAGTTAAAATTTTTAACTTTTGCTGATAAGGAGAAAAATAAGAAGAGAGAGAAACCTTCATTTCTAAAATTGTTCACCCTACTTCAAAAGTCCTTCTAAATTATTGCATCCAAACATAAAATAACTTCTCTTTAAAAAAAATTCATTCTTCCTGTAAGAGAAGGAGAAAATACATTTTCTGATAAATTCAAACAAACAGTACTTAAGTGTCTCGTCGACTTCTTTTTTTTTTTTTTTCAAAGAGTAGGGATAATAGGGGAGGCTACTAGGAGAGGTGGGGAGTAGGACGAGACTTATGGAGTTGCTAGGAGTGGGAGGTGACTTGACGGGGGTTTTTGAAGCTTGGGTGAGCTCAATGGAGGCCGGTGAAGCTTTGAGGTTGTCGAATTTAAACTTTGGAACTAGAAATCCTAGATGTGTGAGGAAGGGGGTAGTAGGAAGACCATTAAATTATTGAACAGTTCATTTCCTTTCAGACTTCCTTCTTCTATGTTGTTCTTCTCTATTCTCTCAACATTTCTCCTTTTAGATTTCCTTCTTCTCCTTCTTCTTGGATCGAGGGACCAGAACTGCAGGAGAATCCTTCCTATGATGATTCTTTATCTTCTTCTTCGTTGTTGGCCCGTGTTTCAAGAACGGTTCCCTAGTTTTTAAAGGTCAACATCCATTCGTCAATTTTTAACCTGTTTCTTTGCAACCTAATTTTTCGAGATTGACTGGTCTGGTAATGGGATCAATTCTCGATTTTTTCGATTTGACCGGCCATCTAGTCCAGTTCTAAGAACAAAGTTTTTATTTGAACTTTCAAACAAAGGGAAAGACATTTTCATCTATTTTCATATTAAACTTTTAGATAGAGGGAGGATAAGTCTATTTTTTTCACTTTTTCCCATTCCATCCCGCTATTTTACATTCTAATCTGTTTTCTATCAAACCTTCAGAGGAAAAATAATCTCTTATAAAATCTCTTTTGAGCAGATACACGAGGACTTACTCTAATCAAATGACATTTGCAACTGTAAAGGTAAGAACAAGAAGTTTTTCTGTTATAATTTATTTAAGAATTATATACATTAACCACAAATTTAATTATTTTCTAAAAGGAAAATAAAAAAAGTGTTTATAAAATTTTTGTGTTTGTTGGGGATTTCTTCAAATTCTTCTTTTTATGTATCTAATTTGCAGGGTGCAGGACATACAGCTCCTGAGTACAAACCTGAAGAAAGTCTTGCCATGTTCAATAGGTGGATGTCGAATAAGCCTTTGTAGCCTATATATCCACTAAAATAAGCAGAATTAAGGTGTTGATAATCAATGACATGTCATATAACTGTTTGTGATTCACTTGATAAATCTCTATTAATTTTATTTTACAATGATAAATGATAGTTTCGATTAAGCATGAATTTTTTCAATTATAGATTGTGTAATTTATATTTTTGTATTGAAAAGTTCAACAATTGACCCTTTAAATATGTTATACTAGTTTTATGTAACTTATTAGTAATTCCATTAGAATTTTTATGCAATTACTAAGGGATATATTAATGGAATGAATAAACTGCATAAAACTTGTATTTAAGAAGTTAATTATTGAAATTTTTTTAATACAAGTATATATGATCTATAGTTAAAAGGGTTATGTATAATTTAGCAGATAAATTGAAAAACAATGGGATATCACTAGTACATAATCTTTCTCTATCCATGTGATTTTGAGTTATCAATATATTTAAGAAAAAATGCAATTCGTCTAAATTATGAATTTTTTAAGCGGCAAGATCGTGAATTATAAAATTTGAAAATAAAGTAGTTGAACTATAACAAATTCTTTCATCTCATTTCTATTAAAAATTTAATAGAACAGTACATGATACTCACTCAATTGTTTAGACATGTGCTTATATATTATTGGCCTAACTCAAAATAAGTACTAAAAAAAAAAGCATATTTCACTAAATAAAAAAGGGTATCATATTAGACAAAAAAATTTAAATAAAAGAATAAAATATTATTTGGCAATAATATATTATTACCTGTTTAAGAAATTATGTAACTATTTTTTTTTTGTTTATAACAAAAATGAATTAGAAGGGTTAAGGTTTGTTGTAATTCAGAAGTTTTATTTTTGAATTTTATCATTTATGGTAATTGTTTGTAAAAAGAATTATAATTTAAGGGATTTTAGTGATTTTTCCCTTTAACTTTATCCTCATTACTAGCTAAGAGTTAAAATATAAATTAGAGAGGAGGATAAAAATTCTTTTTTTTTTCTTCATTTTTTACCAAGAGAAATATAATCTCACGAGGACTTAATCCAATCAAGTGATATTTGGAACTGCAAGGATAAGAACAAAGTAGTTTGTCTTACTATGTGTTTGAATAATTTAATTTTAGCCATATCACATAGTAGTGGAGATGAAATCGTAAGATTGTATATTAAAAGTTGTGCCATTCAACAACAGCAAGGAATGTAGACTCCACTTGGATAGAAAGTTATAATTCTCATTCTCTGATTAAACAGTGTTTTAGGGACGCATGAGGTTCCAGAAATTTTAAGGGCCATTTGGTCGGTGAATAGATTTTTTATTTTTGGGAATCCCTTGGAATGATTATTGAAACTGTTTAATTTGTCCAAAATATTTTTAGAAATATTTAATGACATTCTCAAGAATGTTATATTTTTGTATTTAGTTCAGTTACAATATTTTTGGGAATCTTAGATAATTTTTCAAAAATATGCCTAATCATTTTTAATAAAAAAATTTATATTTTTTTTCTTAAATTAGATAATTAGGATTAGGACTTAGAGTTTAAGGTTTTAGGATTTAGGCCTCAATATTTAGGATTTAGAGTATAGGGTTTTAAAATTTAGGGTTTTGAGTCTTAGAGTTTTAGGGTTTAGGACTTTAAAGTTTAGGGTTTAGGGTCAAAGATTTTAGGATTTATGATTTAGGGTTTTAGGGGTTAGGTTTTTAGGATTTATGATTTAGGGTTTTAGGGGTTAGGTTATTAGGGTTTAAAGGTTTAGCATATAGAATGTTAGGATTTAGGATTTCTGATATAAATTTTTAAGGTAGAGTGTTTTATGATTTAGGGTTTAGGATTTTAAAATATTAAGATTTAGCATATAGAGGTTTTGGGTTTTAGGGTTTAGATTTTAATGTTTAAGGTGTTGAAGAGTTAGTAGTTTAATCTTTTTACATGGATAAAATTAGTGGGAATGAAAAATTAGAAATTTGTGGAAATATTACATTCCCAAGAATATAATATGCTCAAGAATATTTTTATACTCTATATATTAAACATGGAAATCTTACATTCTGAACCTCAAATTCTTAGAAATAAAAATTCTATCCGTATTCCAAACAGTCCCTAAAGTTAAATTTGAAATTTATAGAGTACAATTTTAAAAGACAAAGAGATTGATAAGTTGAATCCACAAGAATAAAGTAGATCTTACTCATTTAATTTATATTTTTTTCATCCAAAATTTATCATGTAAATTTGAAAAAGAATTGAAGAAAATCCAAATGTAAGACATGTTTATATAGTCTAGATAAACCCATTGACAGTGAATTACCATTAATCATCTAAGAATATCCTTTCTAGTTTCTGTCTCACGTATTTTATATGAATAGTTTAACCATACACATAGATATATCAATTAGGGCCAAATTCGATGCGTCAACCTGAAAGGTTAGAATGAGTTGAGAACTAAAAATTAAATAGGCTCTAAAAAATAATACAATTTTTGGTCTGGCTTGTTTAAAATTCGGTCCTTCAAGGGCTGACTTATGACGAGTCGGGTTGAGCCCTATTAATTTTTTTTTTTTTACAAAACCTATTTCACTTTTATATTAGTACAAAGATATATGTGAATGATGCCAACATAAAATTGGACATAATCTCATAGTCATAACTCAGGATCATAATGGAATATAAGTATCTAATTAAAAATTGAAAAGATAACTTAAGTTGAGGATTTTGAAATTGGAATCACTTGCTAGTTGTTAGAGATGTGATAGTTTTCTTCATGAATTTGAATATTGCAAGATTATATATATATATATATATATATATATATATA
>JASKGM010064910.1:0-17115 GCA_034509205.1 Ceratonia siliqua
TTTATACTTTTAACTTTAGTTTGTCCAACTAACGTTTACTTGAACAAATTTTTAAAATACCAATTCACCCCCCTCTTGATATTTTCCTAACTTTCAGTTACTTTTAATATTTTGTTATTGTCTGGTATTGTTTGTCTTATGTTGTAAGCTTTCTTTCAAATTTTGTATTGTCCTGCCTATGCACTATGCACTGTGTATCATGTATATATATGATATTTTGTACCTAATGAAAGTAAGAAAATATTACCAAATTGTTCACTCTCTTCCTTGCTTTGTTTTCATAGCTTACAATGGTATTAAAGCTTCAAGCATTCTTCAGGACTGTGTCTAAATCACTCATAAGCAGAAGATATGGCTTCAAGTAGCTTACCTCCTCCACCAGTGTTCTCGAGAGAGAACTATGCAATGTGGGCAGTAAAGATGAAGGCGTATCTCGACACATGTACTTTGTGGGAGGTGGTGTATGCAGATTTCAATCCATCTCCTCTGCCTCAAAACCCAACTGTCACACAACTAAAAAGACATGAAGAGGATGTTGCAAAGCTAGGAAGGGCCTTAACCATAATACATTCAGCAATCAATGATGAAATTTTTATAAGGATTATGGCATGTGAAACTGCGAAACAAGCGTGCATGGGATAAGTTGAAAGAAGAATTTTAAGGGAGTGTGAGGACAAGAAGGATGCAGGTACTAAATTTAAGAAGAGAATTCAAATCCTTGAAGATGAAGAATGTAGAGACTGTGAATGACTTTTCTGATAGAATGATGAAGGTTGTAAACCAAATCTTACTACTAGGTGAAGAGCTAACTAACAAAAGAATTGTTGAGAATGTCTTGGTAAGCCTTACAGAAAGGTTTGAAGCAAAGATCTCCTCTCTAAAAGACTCTAAGGACCTCTCTGATATCTCACTCTCTGAGTTGATTAATGAGCTACAGAACAAAGAAGAACTTTGAGGATGGAAGAGTCAACGGAAGGTGCTTTTGTGGCTAAAAATAAAGGAAAGACTCATGCACCTAGTGGAGGAAGGAAACAATAGAATGAAAAGAAGGACAAGAAAAGGGAGAATGATACTGGGACGGTAGAAGAGAAAAAATCTACAAGTGGTAAGTATCCACCTTGTCCAAATTTAAAAAAAAAAAACATTTATAGAGGAGTTACTAGTTTAAAACCAACATTCAATGCAGGTTTTGTAAGTGGTTTGGACACATGGAAAGGGTATGTAAGATCAAAAAGGAACAACAAGAACAGCAAGCACAAACCATGGAGGAGAAACAGCAGCATAAAGAAGAGCTTTTTGTAGCAACATGCAATGCAGCTACCAGTGACAAAGACACTTGGTTAATAGACAGTGGATGCAATAATCATATGTCAAATGATTCTGGAAAATTCAAAGAATTGGATCTTACCTACAATTCAAGGGTGAAAGTGGGAAATGGAGAATTTGTTGAAGTCAAAGGCAGAGAAGCAATCTCAATTGAAACACTTTAGGTAATAAAATTATTTCTAATGTCCTTTATGTGCCAAAGATTAGTCAAAACCTATTGAGTGTGGGACAAATGCTGGAAAAGAATTATACATTGCAATTCAAAGATAGAGCCTGCATACTTCTATACCAGAATGATGAAGAATTATTAACTGTTGAAATAAAAAACAAGAACTTTTTACTATACTTGAAATATATGCATGATAAAGAACTAGCTCAAAACATGCCAAAATTCATATATGCGGTGATGTATGTAACGTATGTCAGTTTGGTAAATTAAGCAGACGTCATTTTCCTAAAGGCAATGCAACCAGAGCCACTAATAAATTACATCTCATTCATACTGACTTGTGTAACCCTATGAAAACCAAGTCATTAGGTGGCTACAAGTACTTATCATTTTCATATATGATTATAACAGAATGTGTTGGGTTTATTTTTTAAAACAAAAGTCTGAAACTGCTGATGTTTTCCAAAGGTTCAAAACATTGATAGAAAATCATTGTGGTTGTAAAATTCAAACAATTAAATCAGACAATGGTGGAGAGTATACATTAGATAGTTTTGAAAGAATTTGCAAGGAAGCAGGAATCCATCATCAATTCACGGTAAGCTACACTTTACAGCAAATGGAATTAGTGAAAGAAAGAATAGAACTATTATGGAAATAGCAAGATGTTGTTGATGGAAAAGAAAATGCCAAAAAGGTTTTGGGTAGAGGCAGTAAATACCTCTATCTACCTGTTGAACAAATTGCTAACCAAAGCTCTAAAGGAAACAACTCCATATGAAGCATGGTATGGTGTAAAGCCTACGGTTGATAACCTTATAGTCTTTGGTAGCATTTGTTATGATCATGTCCTATAAGGCAACAAAGACAAGCTAAACAAGAAAGCTTATGATGGGATATTAGTTGGATATAGCAGTAATGCTAAAGGTTATAGAATATTTAGTTTAAAGACAAAGAAGATTATTGTTTGCAAAGATGTGAAGGTTGGTGAGGAGGCTTATTGGAATTAGGAAGAAGCACATGTTGAATCAACCAATAACTAAAAAATCATCAAAGAAAAAGCACAAATCCAAGAAGTGAATCTTGAAGATAATGCAGAAGAAGAAAACCTGGATCACATACCAGTAAAGGGCACTAAATCATTGGCTAATGTTTATGAAATGTGCAACCCAGCCCCAATATGGAACCAACGAGCTTTAAAGATGCTGTCAAGTTTAAAGAGTGGAAGGCTGCAGTGGAGGATAAGCTAAAGATGATTGAAAAAAATGAAACTTGGGTGCTGGTGAATAAGCCAATTGACAAAAAGGTAATAGGCCTCAAGTGGGTATACAGAACCAAATTAAATTCTGATGGTTCTGTTAATAAATTTAAAGCTAGATGTTCACAAAATTATAACTATACAAAACGCAAGTGTATACTATCGTGTCAAGTAATATAGAGTGAGTGAGTTATCGTTCCCACGAGGGGCTGTACTAATTCGTTAAGTACTAAAATCATTTTTCCCAATTTTAATCAAGCCAATAATTAATGAGATTAAGCTAATTAAAGAAATTCTAATTATAAATTCCAGAAGACTAAAGAAAAGTTCACTAATTGGAAAAGCCTAGGACTATAATTTTTCCCCTACACTTCATCAAGCTTAATTCTCTCCCCAATAAATCCAGTTAATTATCTTAATTACTAGTCAAGGGTTCTTAATTAACCAAGTATCTCTTCCAAGACTAAATGGACATACCCCCAATTAGAATTACCATATATTCTTATGAGCAATTTCTAATATAAGGATTCATTAAGTTCAATTCTTTAATTAATGACTATATGTGTTGCACAAGTATATTCCTAACTTGTATAATCTTACAACTTCTGCTAAATGATCATACATCTCTCAATTCATAGCAAAGCCCTAAATCCCTTTTCCAAAGCATTTAGGGTTCCTTAAATCAATCTAATATATGGCCAATAAATTAATAACATTAAACATATAATAGAGGAAGTAATTGAAAATAAAAACTGAAATTTATTGAAACTCAAATCAATTCAAGATTTTATGTGGGTTCTAAATTGTAATTCTAGAAGAAAAATCTACTCCATTAAAGGAGTTATAAATACAATAATCAAAACTACAATCAACATTGAAATTCTAAAGGGAAGAAGTTAAAAGATTTATAAATAAAATGATAAGAAGCACAAACGAATTCCTGATCTCCTATCTTCTCGCCTCCGAGACTCTTCATCTGCTATAGAATGTTGCCTCCAACTTAACTCTCCTTTCTCTTGGTCAAAAGATCACTTTTCTGGTAAATTTATCACTACTTATAACAATTTAATGCATGTAAGCCGCTGCCTCAACTTCCCAGTGCTGCGGCCTTAAAAGCTGTAGACTTCTCTGAAAATTAATCGCTAATGCCACAGCTTTGAGGAGTGGGCGCTGTGGCTCTAGCCTCTCGGGTCTTTGGGCGCTGCAGCCCCAGCTTCCTAGAATCGTAGCTCTAGCGCGTTGTTTTGTCGCTGCAGCTTCAGCTAATGAATACTGTAGCTCCATGTTCTTTGACTTTAGAGCATCCAAACGTCATATTTTGGAGTTGAGCCCTTCATGAAAGTTGTAGATATATGTCTCAGATTACCAAAGCATCTGAGTTTAATAAATTTGGACTTTTATAACTCTAGATACAAGCTGAAAACCAACACAAGGTCTGAGCTGAAAATATGTTTCTTGACAGCTACTACTTTTTTTTTTGGAAACATTTGGCTTCAAAAAGGCCGAACTGGGTTTCATGTTCTTCATAAAAGTTATAGCTTGTCTTAGCTTTCCAACAAACCAAAGAACACTGTAAACCAAGGTTTGTAGCTGCATTCATTATTCCAAACCCAAACAGTGTTCAGGGTTGCTTAACCAGCTCAATATGAATTTCATATCTAAACCTAAACCAATTATGCTTCTTCAAATCAGTCTCATTTCAACCTAAAATCATAATTAAACACTTGCAAAATATCAAGAATTCCTAAGGATTAAATATATGTAAAATCCACTTAAACTTATAGACAAAAGGGTTAAAGACATAAAAAACACTCTAAAATAAAGCAATTAAGATAAGCAAATGTGTGGAATAAATTCTCTCGTCACTAGACTAATGGTGAAAGGGTATGTTCAATAGTATAGGGAAGATATTTTAGACAATTTTGCTCCTGTAGCAAGACATGATACAATAAGGTTGATAATAGCCTTAGCTACAAAACAAAACTGGAAGATTTTTCAGATGGATGGTAAGTCAACCTTCTTGAATGGCCATTTACAAGAAGAAATATTTGTTGAACAACCAGTTGGGTTTGTTAAAGAAGAAGAAGAAGCCAAAGTTTATTTATTGAAAAATGCTTTATATGGCCTAAAGCAAGCTCCCAAGGCGTGGTATAGGAGAATTAATGCTCATTTGCAGCAGCTAGAATTTGAAAAAAAGTCCTAGTGAGGCCACACTTTACGTACAAAAATCTAGAAAAGACATCCTAATTATTTCTTTATATGTAGATAATCTTCTAATTACAAGAAGCAATGATGAGTTGATGCAAAATTTCAAAGAAGAGATTATGAAGGTATATGAGATGACTGATTTGGGTTTGATGACCTATTTTCTTGGCTTAGAAGTGTATCAATGAGAGAATGGTATCTTCATAAGCCAAGAAAGATATGCTAAGAAAGTCCTAAAGAAGTTTGGTATGGAGAATTGCAAAAGGGTGGACACTCCAGTAGTTCAGAATTCAAGATTACAGAAGGAAGATGGAGCAGAAAGAGTTGAACCAAAAATATTTAGAAGCCTAGTTAGGTGTATGTTGTATTTAACAACAACTAGGCCTGACATTATGTTTGCCATTAGCTTATTGTTTAGATTCATGCAGACTCCAGGTGAAGAACACAATAAGGCTGCAAACATAGTATTAAGGTATGTGAAGAGTACAACAAGTCTTGAAGTATTGTATGAAGCAAGCAAAGGAGATAAGCTGATGGGCTTTACTGACAGTGACTGGGGAGGCTCATTAGATAATATGAAAAGTACTTCTGGCTATGTGTCTAGACTTGGGTTAGGAGATTTCAGTTGGAACTCTAAGAAACAGGAAATGGTGGCTCAATCAACAGCTGAAGCATAATATATATCTGCTGCAGCTGTTGTAAACCATACTATATGGTTGAGAAAATTACTCCAAGACTTGAATCAAGCTCAATAGCAGGCTAATGTTATATACTTGGACAATATGTCTAGTAGCAACAGTCAAAATTCTAGTTCTGCATGGCAAAACAAAGCACTTTAAAATTAAATATCACTTCATCTGAGAAGTAGAGATGGAAGGAGAAGTGATGCTACAACACTGCAGTTTAGAGGCACAACTAACAGATATCATGACAAAAGCTTTATCTAAAACCATATTTGAATGACTTAGAAAGGAGCTGGGATTATGCTACAAATTTGTCAAGGAGGAGTGTTGTAAGTTGACATATTTGTAGAAATATCTATGCTGATGTGTCACTTTTAATATTTTGTTATTGTCTGGTACTGTTTGTGTCGTATGTTGTAAGCTTTGTTTTAAATTTTGTATTGTCCCGCCTATGAACTATGCACTGTGTATCATGTATATATATGATATTTTGTACCTAATGAAAGTAAGAAAATATTATCAGACAGTTCACTCTCTTCTTTGCTTTGTTTTCATAGCTTACACTACTCACGCCATCCTTTATCCCTTCCCCTCCAAAAGAAGAGTAGAGAAAAGAACTGCCATGAGACTGACCCTTCATTTCAAAGGTCATATCATCATAGTACGTCCGACATGTGCATCCTTTAGATGGGTCATCTGCACACTACAACGTTATTTTCCTCTTTCCTTGTCCTTTTTGCCAAGACTCACACTAGGTATAATATTTGACGATGATGCAGACTTTAATTCGTGAAAGGTTTTGACTTTATTTTAGTTATATAAAAGTTCAGTGCTTCATGCAAGCTTTCAGGATAAGCACCTTCACCATTCTAAAGTTGCAAAGGTTGAATTGATAATTTGGTATTATAAAAAGGGCATGTCAACATGCTTGATGGGGCCTATAATATATCAGGACATTATTACCTCAGGTACTCTACATTCTTAAATTTTTGGTATTATTATCATTTAGTTTAATATAAAAAGTTACCATTCTAGTTTTTAGTTTACAGTCTGCAAAAAATAAACTACTAACTAGCTAGTTGTGCCCAATCTTCAATACCTCCTGTTATTTTTCAGAAATAGTGATATATTTTTGGTAATTTCTACAGTACTACCTCTCTTGTTTCTTCCTTCCTTTTCTTTTGGTCCACCTTGTTATCTTCACTTTGCATGGAAGTCTATACTTGTTGTCCAACTAAACAATTACAGAATCTAAATTGACACTTCGATTAAACTTGTTGTTGTTGTAATTGCATAATAGGGTACATTAGGGTGAGGCTATTGATCAGTGGAAGCCCTCTCTCATCTGCTGATATATACATGCAAGGAAACTGCTACCAAGAAAGGCTTAGATCATGAGTATGTTAGATGGTACGAAATTACTGAATTTTATGGATCTTAGACCTTGAACCCTCATATAGTGCTTTATCTTCTGGTTGATGATTCATGCATACTGAGTCTCTGAATTAATTTCTAAAACATTATTCTTGTTTGCTTGGCTTAGACTTTTATTCAGGGGCTTAAACCATGAATCTTGGGTGCTCTTTGAGTCAATCCAACTATAATCTCCACCTCATTGAAAACACAAGGATAAGACATTGGTGGCCAAAACCAAAGATTGGTGGGCATTCTCCATACAATGTTAATGAGCTTAGATTCCATTTCTTGCCACTAAACTTCATGGGAGAACATAGCTTTAGACTTTACCACTTAGCCACACCCTCCCCATATGGTTGTGCTCTGCGCACTGCTTTTGAATCCATTTATGAATAGTCAAATGGCTATCCATAATGAACACACTCAAATACCACAACTTCTCTTCAAGGTATTTCATTCCCAATTATATATGTATCTATTATTTATTTTGTTTCTTTCGTCCTTACCCAAACTATAATAATAGTCCATATAGAAAAAGGAGGGAAAATGGTACCCATACTTTGCATTAAACAAACACAAAATGCTATCAAGATAAGCATTTGCTAACCCATATAACCTAAAACTAATAGATGCACAATCTGAGGGTCACCATCGCTAGCTCTATATCTCCTCCTTTATAATCAAATGATTGGAATTAACATTTCAATAATCCAAGTTTGATGGGGAATTAAACATCATGACAAATTTCAAAAAAGACATCATTATTTTTATGGTTGGTAATTCTGTGTGTTCCAAGGAAAAGCAAAGAAGATTATTTTTCGTTTAATTGAAAAAGTGAAAAATAAAAATTAAATTGCCCATTGTAGTGGCCATTCTGAAAATTTTTCACCATCCCAACATGATTTCAATTACATGAAATCTACTTTTATAACTAGTATTTTATAATTTTTATAAAAATAATATTCATTATTCATTAAATAATAAAATGAGATAAATGAGAGAATGTGAGTATTATCACTGTGTAAGTAGCATTATTCCATCTTTTTTTTCTAGTGCTTTGCTTTTTAAAAAAAAATTAAAACCTAAATTCAATTAGAGTACTAGACTTGATATGGTTGGACAAATTTTGACATTTTACATAAAAAAAATTGTTAAATTTCGAACCTAAATCCCTTAAAAATTGAGAAAAATAAAGCCTATCACGTAGATCTAAACCCAAACCATTTAAAATGAAAATATTATATATTAATACTCTATAAAAGTTAAATTACATATGTATAAGTAAAGGGACATGCTATGAGTGAGCGGTAGTATAATAATTTGTAGTCCCACCTTTCACTTCTTTTGTTTTTTATTTTGATTTTTTTGATTTTGGTATTAATTAATTATTTTCTATATCATATATTTTTTTAAATTTTGTTAAAAGTTTTTTGAAATTTTTTACATTTCTTATACTATTCATTCATAATTTTTCTTGAATTTTCTTTTTCATAAATAAAAAATTTCAAAAAATTTTAAAAAATTCTTAACAAATATATATGACATATAAATTAATTAATTAATTAATATAAAAAGATAGAACAAAAAAAAGTGAGTGTTAAAGACAAAATTATTTATCCTTCCGCCCAAATGTTATGAGTGGTAGGATAAAATTTGCCATAGATGTTATATATATGTATTGCATGTAATATTAAATTTATTTACTATAAATATTTTAGTCATAAATAAAAATTTAATCTTAGTGTTTTTTATTTGAAATTTCACAAAATTATTGATTTATAGTTTTGAAATTGAATTTTGAAATCTCACTTGCAAACTTTTAAAAACCGGATCAAAATTCGAAGTCCAAATTTACTTAGCGGAGGCGATGGGCATATACGGCAAAGCGTTGATGGCGGTTGACGGAAAGCCCACTGAGTAACCCTTTTAGCCCATTATTTAGTCTAAGCCCAAGTTACAAATGAATCTTACATAGGATTTGGGCTATTATCAAAATCCGTAAAGCATTGTTGACCTACAAAAATTCAGGCCAGTGCTAAATTTTGTCAACTGCTTATAAGATAATGACAAAAAAAAAACAAAATATTTACATTAATTATAAAATATCAAAATATAAATTTGAAACTTTTTATACATCTTGTTACAAAGGATTGGGATCCCGTTCAATTGTAGCCGTCTAACACATATTAGATAACTACAATTGAACCTCAAATTTTTTATACGTATTTTAAAATATTTTTTTATTTTTTAATTATGATCATTCAACATGCATTGAATTTCTTGATTTCTTGAACGGAAGCCCGTAAAATTACCTAAATATGTTGCCTGATCCAAATATGTTATATATTCACCATTAAATTAATAAAATTGTTTTGTTCGGTCTTAATATTCCAAAGAGAATATGTTTTCTTTCTTTGTTTCTTTTTGTAAGGAAGTGGGAAACGATGATCCTTATTGGATATGAAGCAAGAAAAATCAAAAGAATGGAATGGAATAGAATGAAATTCCTTTCCCAGTCAGTGCGAATATATAAAAATGGCTCAAATCTGTCGTCATTCTTTTCAATCCAACCCTAATGGCTTAATCCATTTCATTCCTAATATAAGCAAAAGGTTTAATATGAATGGATATTCTGACTTTCATTTTCCTTTTGGGAGAGAATTTTCTTGAGTTACAGACTTGGACAGTGACCTCCAGAATCAGAGCTGTCTAATTCTTTGCCGTTACGTATCCAATGCAGGCACACACAGATGTTACTGCTTAGCCATAAATCGTTAGACATACGTATTTAATACGTTATTTTTAAATAACACTCATTAAATATTTTTAATAATTTTAATTTAATAATAATTATTATTATTATTTAATCTATACCTAACAGCCTAACAAGTTATTCTTAGACAAGTACCTCTACAATAAAATTTCACTACATAATTACATATATATATTTCAACATCTAAAATTAATTTTTGTTGGGATTTGTAATGAAGAAAAACAATAGCGTATTTGAAATTTTATTTTATTTTTATTAATGCATTCAATTAAATTTTCGTTGTTTAGATTAATTAAATTTTAAAGTAATAAAATTCAGTTAGATTATTAATTTTACAATAATATCATTTTCTAATGTTGCATCAAAGAAATAATGATACAATAAAAAGAAATTCTTATCACCAAATGAATTATTTTGGTATAATTTAAAAACCCCAACGAAATTCATATTTTTAAAAATAGAGAATTAAAGTTCAAACAAGGCAAATTAATTAAATAAACAAGATATATCCTCAATTATTGAATGTTCCAAACACACTATGGGAAAAATAACAAGAATGTTGACTATTTCATGGTAAAGATGAGAAACAAGTTCATCTTAGTTTTTGTGTTTCATAAACCCAGAAAAGAATTATAGACAATCCAAATCATCCAAGAAGTCTCAAAATTAGAGAGTGGATTATGTATGGAGGAGATGGTACCAACAAAAGAGGAAGGAAGACCGAGCACATGACAAGGACAAAGCAACCTTTATGAACGAGTCCTTGCGCCTTACCATATGCAATAAAAGAAAACATTGAAAATGAGATCAGTATGCTGTCACGTTAGTGTTAATATAATCGATTTTTTTAGTATTATCGGGCAAACCATCTAATCATTTTGGACAATCAAGATGGTTATAGGCATCAACATAACGGGATTCATATTCTCAAAAATACTTTTGAAATCACCGCTGCACCCATGTGCATCCAAATCAAACCCCGATTCTAATTTGAATCAAAAAAGGGACCCCTTTTCAATATTCTTTAACTACCATTATACGCACATCAACCTCATTTTGATACCTTCTTTATTTCAATTCTTACCCATCTTACTTCAATCTCAGACACATCAAATCTTCTTAGAATGATAAAAAGACATCTTGGGGAAAAACAAAATCTTTTTTTTTTATCAAAATTTTAGTCAAGCATTAGAGTAAGCTATATATATTTTTAAAACATTGAAACGTATGTTTTACATAAACTTAGAAAACTATGACATTTAAGTTTAGCACTCAATGTTTAACCATTAATCAACCAGTATTTTTGGAACATAATAATAAATTCTTCCACCACTATATGAAATTATATTTTTTTTTCTCGTATATAAATAATATTACAAAAAATTAATTTAAAATATCTTTGTTACTAAATCATATTTCGTAGCTAGTATATTCAAATAATATATGGGGGTTATGCCGTCGGCTCTAAGCACCATCACCCTAGTTAATACGGAAAAGGAAGGTAATTTATGGACTAAAAAAATTGCATTAAATGGTCCATCAACATCATGTGTCAAGGCGTGAATGTTTTGGTCTCACAAGTATGCAAATAGTGGCCTACCAGTGAGAAAAATCTGAAAGAGAAACTCAGAAAAGCATATATGCATTATCACTGGTATAGACCCACCTGCAGATACATGAAAAAGAAATCAGACCTGGCTTTGTATGGCTGCAAATGGTGGTTTCAACTTAGCCTTGGAAAGGGACATTCAACCCTTAATTTCTTTCTTAGTTTCACTTCATAAATACAATTATATATAATACTCTAAACTACCAAATCAACCTGCTAGCTAGCTCATCTTGGTCCTTTCATCAGATCATAGCTCATGGGTTTAATTTTTAAAAATTTTAACTTTAAAACTCAACAAATTGTGTATAAAAGAAACTCTGAAATCTAATTTGCAGATCCCCTTCACACACCTTTTTAACTTGAGTAAAGAAGAAGATAATGTCTCTTTTTTAACTTGAGAAATGATAGTATTCTAATTTGCAGATCTCCTTCACATACTTTTTTTGTTGTTCATATAATTGTTCTGGATAAATGCAAGTAATATGATCAATAGGATGTTATAAATTATATATAGAAAAATTGCACATAAATGAAAGTGTACGTAGAAGAAGTGATTTGCAAATTAATAACATTACTAATCAAGTGTGGTTTGCAACTATATATGGTGAAATTGTGTTGGCCTCAAGACCCATTAATAATTTGAAGTGGAATTCCGATCCATTGTCCTCATTTTAAACCAACAAGTAAATTAAACTAATGATTTTGAAATTTTTGTCTCAATCGTTGGAATATATATAGAGGGTATAAAGAAGAAAAACTAATGATTCAACGAAATTAACCCTTTTTGTAAAAGAAAAGAGAAATAGTTTTTTTTTTCTGGGTAATTCATAATAAGGATATACAGTCAGAGAAAAAAAAAATCGTCTTCTTGCTGTTCTTTAATGTGATTTCTTATTCCTAGATGTCTTCTTGGATCACGAGCAAAGCATGCACAGTCTGTGAAGAAAAGGACCAAGATTACTCTGCTCGCTGTTTCACAGTTTTACTTTCTTCGTCAATTTTGGTGAGACTTGAGAGGTAGAAACTAGGAAGGGACAGTCTTTAATTTCCGAATCTTATTTTTCATTTTCTATTTTTTTTTTCAAGAGATGTCAACCACCAATTCAATTTAAACATTTAAGGTGATTAACCCAGCCCCGAAATGAGTTATATATTTAACAAACTCAAAGAAAATCACATATAAAGCCTTTTGATTTTAACTTGTTATATATTTTAACTATATATTTTAACTTGTTACAATCATATTCTGTTCAAATTTGAAAGTATCAAGTAGATAGATTAATGGTAAAAAATTTGAATACTTTGTAAGAGATTTTAAGTTCCATCTTTCATGTTGGTATTGTTGATTATGGCTCATATTAAGCCCATTGTTTATGGGTATTGTAGGTGGGTTGGAATAAGTTATTGGCTGAACCCATCATTTTTATTGGATTTACTCATATTTTATTAGAGCAAGTATTAGTTGTCTAATGATTGGTTTAGTTGACTAATTGTAATGCTTTGATATGATTATCTGTTAACTCAATAATAAAGGAAAGTGGAGGTAGGCAGGGGACTTAAAAGGTCAAGCTGCTGAACCACTAGTTTTCACGGTAGAAAAATATTGTCTCTTTCCTTCTTCTTAGTCTTTCTTCTTGCTACTATAATTTTACTGCAAATACAGTTCACCGGCTTTGTTCTGGTTTGCTTCACAACAGGTATGTACTAAAAGAAAATTCAAATTTGAAATTCTTTAGATACCGAAAATTCAATCTTGGTGTATCCTATAGAAACGCTTGAACTGAGCAAACTTTTATTTGTGGGTTCTGACATATGTAATAAATCCATGATCCTCTGGTGAGATCAAATTAACTTGATGGCAACAAGTGATATTCATTGTTGAAGAAGAAGGCAATATTATTAGATGAATGAGAGTCTCCTGCATCTAAATACGCAAAAAGAAGAATTAAGAACTACAGATCACAGGACTGCATATGCATTAATTCAAAAAGAAATAGTAGATGGCTTCATTAATTTTATAGCTACACAATGAATTTCATAGCTTTCATTCAATTCTCCCTTTTCTTTCTCTCTTCATTTCCTCTTTTTAATTTCTTCTTTGGACAATTATAGAGAAAGAAAAAAAAAAGTCTAGGTTTATATCAGGTATGAAAATAATATTATTTTATGAGTATGTACCTGGGTATTATAGTAGGCCTACCATGACCATTCCTATGGACAATATCACAAGGATTTGAGAGTTCTTCTAATCTTTTACTTGTGGAACTACATTTTTTCTATATTTTGTGGTCTCTTCCCTTCTTCTTCCTTTGAAATTAAGTATTTTCTAGGCTCTAGCGAAGAGGAAAAGGAGAAATCCTTTTCGAGCTTTGAATCTTTTTTCTTGACAGACAAAAGTCGACCAAAATTTTATTTCTTTCATGATACAAGTTAGCGAGCAAAAGGGCAAACTCCAACTGTACACCAATCATTTCTGGTGGACCTCCCTCACATGCCCTCCCAAACTAGGGCAACTTTTTATGAGGACCCACTTCATCAAAGTCCCACACGGATCCAACCCTACGTGCATGTCCTATATTAGCATATATACCAACTAACTGAAAAGGGAAAAACAAAAGAGATCGAAAAGGGCTCACTAATATAAATTATTGGATTCGAAACTCATGCTACATCTTTTTCTTCTGTTAGTAAGCAATTAAACATTATAAATGAGTTAGACCTAACTGGGAATACCAGCAAGCAATTCTAATTTTCTTTTATAATTAGCAGAGAAGTATAGGATAGAGTTATTTCTCCTCTGTGCTGTGTGGATGAAAGTACGAAAATGATAGATGGGTGGAGGTGAATTCAGGGAGAAGGACAAGACAAGACCACATAAACACACAGATATCTTCTACCTTTTTTCACGTCAGATTATTATTGTATGACAAAGAGATGGGCTTTTAAGTTCTCTGTAATATTAATGTACCATGAAACTCTGACCACCTTAATATTAATGTAGCAGATAATATTTGGCAGGGAGAGGGAATCAGGAGATCATGGAAAGGGAAGAGAAAAAGCGATCAAGATGGGGTTTCATCTTCCCCTCCCCTAGCCTCTTTGTAGAATGATGTGTCCAAAAATTCATATATATTAAAATGAGAATAGATATGATATTTTTAAAACTATTACTTTCTATTTATTTTTTGTTATTAATTTAATATAAAAATAAATAATATAAAATTTTTAATAACTGTTAAAAACATGTCACATCATATCAACTGATAATTATGGATGTAAAATTATACAAAACATATAAGGACTCTTTATTTGAAAATATTTAAGGTATACATTGGTCAATATAATTTTTGTCCCTAAAATCTTATTCATTTTTTAATTTGATCATAACACTTTCAGTTATTTTCTATTTGATACATGCTATTCATTTGCAATTTAATACTATTTATTTAAAGCTATGTGACAGAAAAATGATTTATTTGACATTTTTATTTGTATTTTTTTTATGTCACCATATGCCTCATCAACAATATAATGGCATGTAGGTGTAGGAGAGAATGAGAGAGAAAAGATGAGTTGATGAGGTGTATTATAACATAAAAAAATATACAAGTAAAAATGTCATACAGACTATATTTTTGTCACATCAACATCAAATAAGCCATATTAAATTACAAATGGATAGTAAAAGCTAAATTAAAAATAATTTAAAGTTTAGGAACTAAATTAAAGTATAGAGACTAAATTAAAAATTGAGAAAAGTTTTAAAAAATAAAAATTATAATAACCCATTTATATTTTATAATAATGTTTTATAAAATATATTTTTTTCTTATGCTATTTTGAAGTATCAGAAAAGAAGTTGAGTATTAGGTCTACAAAATTATTAATATACTTCGCATTTTATAGGAATATGTTATTGTCTAATCTCTACGTGAGTTAGACGTCCTCTCCCTCTTACAATATTGTGTCTCTGACCTTGTAGGGTTGAGAAGGACCAACTCTAATAAATACTTTGGGTTGAACATTATTCTAATAACTTCTGGAATTGTCTGTCACAAATCAAAATGGAATTTTTATGTCAAATTTATAGCTCAGAATATTATAATTAAGTTTATCTCAAAATATATTTTATGAATATATGGCATGACAAAACAGACTAGCACATGAATTATTGGTGGCAACTTTTGTTTTCGGTCCAACAAGAGGCCAAGGAGAAAATTTAAACATTAATTTCCTAGTTTGAAATATTGGAAAAGTGCTCTTCTTGACAGAGAAGAAAATATGATATGTAGCTTTCGGATCAAGGAACTTTCTGCCTCTCATAGAAAAAATATTGCCAAAATTTTATCACTTTCTTATGTCTTGCCAAAATTAAAATGAAAAAAAAAAATCACTTTCATACTCTTTAATGTGTCACAATTTATTAATTTTTGTTTGATAAATTTTGAAATTTTTCATGAGGTAACGATTTGGAATTATACCAAATTTTCTCATGAGCCGCCACCAACTTGTTATAATGTAATGGTACGAATAGCGTATCGTCCCAATCATGGTGGTTCTTGTGAGGTTTAAATTAAGTATTCCAATTCAAAAAAATAATTAAAAAATACATATATACGTACAAAAATATTAAATATATATATATATATATATATATATATATATATATATGAGAATTATAAGAATATTTTAGCTAGTTGCCTATACAAATAGAAAAAAAAAAACTTTAGATACATAGGCATTGACGTAATTATATTTAAACATAATATTAAAATTTGTATATTTTTTTTATTTTAAATTTCGTTTTAAGAGTTTTATTTTGTTTCAAATTATCTATCGTTTTACATTACCAATGAAACATTAATTCTTATTTTTTTAATATTATCCTTATTTATTGTTATTTTCAATAAAATAATAATAAGAGTTTAAATATACTTTAATAATGATATGATAATTTAGTTAAATATACTTATTTTTTTATTAAAATTAAGACCATTTAATAATTACCTTAATTCTTATGTTATTACTTTAAATAATAAATAATTTAAAACGGATAAAATATAATTTTTGTGTGATTATAACAACATTAATGTCACTCAAATAATTGCCATTTGTTTATAAGTAGCTTTAGAGATTGATCTGCAATTAATGTCGTATCTTAATAGCTTTTTCCTGCAGCCTCATACTTGTTTCAACAAACATTGTACTATTATGTGTAATTTTCTCATCCACATTTCTATACTTCATATCCCATTCATCAAAGTCTACGCTACAGCTCATTGTTGAGCTAGCTTAACTTAATTTATTTTTATTTCTTATTTTTATTATTTGTTATGTTATATACAACTTTTAAATTTTTTTAAAATATATATATAACATATAAAATATTTAATTAATGTCAAAAAAATCTTAACAAAAAAACCAAAAAAAATGATAAACGAAAGATATCAAAATTATATAGAATAGTAGCATAACAACGCCTTATAGTAGGCTGCATAAAGAAATCAAATAAAATTTTGTGCTCTCTTGCCACTCAAACGATATTGAAGTAAATCATAATCAATCAATAACTTTTTAAGTAAGTCTTTTACAAAATTTATTTAAAATTAAAATTTTATATGATGAATATATATATATATATATATATATATATATATATATATATATATATTTTTA
>JASKGM010064921.1:0-10455 GCA_034509205.1 Ceratonia siliqua
TTTATATATATATATATATATATATATATATATATATATATATATATATATAATATTGTTTCTTTAAACAAATTGTTCATAAACTAAACGTGCTAAACATCAAAATTTTAAACTTAACTCGTTTAATTAATGAGTTTATATTATGTTCAAGCTCATTCAACTAATAAATAAACTGAGTTTAGCTG
This sequence comes from Ceratonia siliqua, assembly GCA_034509205.1. Classification (NCBI taxonomy): domain Eukaryota; kingdom Viridiplantae; phylum Streptophyta; class Magnoliopsida; order Fabales; family Fabaceae; genus Ceratonia; species Ceratonia siliqua. The sequence goes on from JASKGM010064921.1 coordinate 186, forward strand.
AGGTTTTATACGAGCCAAATTTAAAATATTCACCAACAGTTATGTTTAGTTCAGCTCATTTACTTGCCTACTTACAAGAGTATGATATGTACCTAAAAAAATCTACTCCCACTTTTATGTTTACAAGGAAAAAATTCTTTCTATTTATGTTCTCGTCCCATCCCCAAATTTTATACTGGGAATTTACTCCCACTCCTATTTATTTATGTGGAAGATAAAATTTTTTATCTATGTTTCAATGCAAGACAATCCCCACAAATGGAGAAAATATAATTCCTACTTGTCACACTAGAATTTGATTAGGGGGACTATGCTACGTCCCCTCCCCTTATTTTTTCTATTTTTTAAAATTAATTAAATATTTTTTATCTCATGCATTTTTTTAAAAATGTTTTAAAAATGTTTTTTGAATTTTTTTACATTTCTTTTATTATTCATCCATAATTTTTTTTTACTATTTATTTGTAACTTAAAAAATTTTGCAAAAAATACAAAAATATCTCAAAAAATTTATGCTATAAAAACTAATTAATTAATTTTGAAAAGAAAAAAATTTTAAAAAAATCAAAAAAAATTTAAACTGTGGGCGGTAGGGGAGTAACCAACGTTTGATTACATAGAACATTTTAATATAAATATTTCTTTTATTTTCATTTTTTTCATAAGGTATTGCCGCTTTGCTTATATAACAAGATTATTTACTATTAAATAAAGAAATAAATTTATCTAGTAATAAATTATTATGTTGCATACGGTACTTGGTCTATATAGTAAGATTATTACTATTAAATTAAAAAAATAATTCCCCATCAATAAAAGAAGTATTGATCAGCAAAGCCCACACAAATAAAGGCTAAAGTATTGATTTTGTCCCTTATATTTTTTGAAAGTTTCAATCTTATCCCTTATGTTTGTGTGATTTCAATATTATCCCTTATTTTTTAAAAATGCACCATTAATATCCCTGAAGCTAAAATCGTTAAACAATCTGATGAAAAAAAGTGAACAACACTTAGATGGCAGACTGACACACATATGGATTGGAGAAAAAGACACCTCAGCAAATAATGCTAGTTAGACCCAAAAATGCATCGTTTTTTCTCATAAAAAACGATGCCATTTAAGGCCGTTTTGGGTTTAGGAAATTACGTTTCGAGCATATGCAATTCTCTCTACAATTTTCACTCTGGAGGTGTCGTGGGTTGGAGAAAATCTCATCTTCCCAATTACTCGATAAATTCGTGAGTTGTCTTACTCTTATTATGACAGTTACAACTTAGAAAAGTTTGGGGGTTGGAACTTTGAATCGTTGCCCCCAATTTTGATTTTGATCAATCTGTGGGTTAAAGGAGGTTGGAACTTTGAACTTACTTTTATTCGATATCAATCGATCTTTCTCCATGTTTATTCGATTTCCTCAATTTATTGAAAACATTATATTTCAGCTTATTTGATTGCCCCCAATTTATTCTATTTCGATCAATTCGTCTATCTACATGTTTATTTCAAATTTTTTATTTCTTTTGGCAGTTGCTGTTATTGTTTAAATGTGAATACTTGGACCTATTTGTGTTTTTCACCCAAGCTACTCAGCTCCCTTGATTATTGGAGGTTACCAGGTATGTTTGACCATCTCTTGTTATATGAATGAGTGCCTTTTTACCTTATTCTTCTTGTGCTTCTTTTTTTTTCTGATTTTCTATTTCAGTTTTACTATTTTGTTCTCTCTTCTTCCTTAGAACAAGCTGCACATGCTTAAAATGAAGGATATGACAAGGATATTGTTTGATTTATTACGTTGTGAACTTGTGATAATTAAGATAGAGGCTATAAACTTTGTTAAGTGCGTGATAACTACGTATTTTTTATGAATGCTATTATTTTATTATGGCAATCCTCTTTTTTTACGTGTTTTTTAAATTTACTAGTCCTTTGTACATAGATACACTCCATTATTTCTTACTCAACGTCAATTTTCTTCAGGGTAAGTATTGATGCATATAAATCTTGAGAAATATTTAAGTTCTAAAGTGCCTAGCTTGAAGGATGCTGCTAGGAGCAAAATCTATGAAGCAGTGAAAAAGGAGTGTGTAATCGGCCATAAATTAGTGTATATTATAAATTATACCTTGAAATTGTGAAGAAAATAAATGAGTTTATATGTTGGAGAAATTCACCCGTCAAATACAACTGCATTCATTCACTATTACTAGTACAATGTTTACTTAACAGATATTTTTCTTTTGGGTGCTCTTAAGAGTAAATATTGTGTGCATGTATAATATAATATTGATAGTTTAGTGGATTTATTTTGGTGGAAGACAATCCATAAATTAATTGTAAAATATACTATTCGTGTTCAAATTTCCAAATTATTATTATTTTGTGGTCCCACTAATGTGGTCCATATGTTAGTTTAGTTAAATCCTATGGGTCCCTCACTGTATGTTGCATGTTGGAAAGGTTATTATTGCTAACATGTTGTATTAAAATAAATGTGATGTTACTCTTGAAGTTAGTACAAAACTAAATGTTCCATTAAAATGTATATAATATTTGGAATATACTATAGGATTCAAATCGAGCACTTGAATTGAAATAAGCTATTACATATTTGAACACATACTATGGGACTCAATTTCGTCCCTTAACTTATCTGCAAGTTTCAATTTTGTTCCTTCACTTTTATTTTTCATTGTGGTAAACTAAAAATTGTTGGAGATGTACAATCTCCAAGAATGAGGACTTTTTACTCGTCAAGAAAAGACATGACCATATTATTACTAAGTGCAGGCCATTCACTTTTTGAAGAAGATGAATTAGATCCTTCAAACATGAGACATGTAGATCATTGAATGAAGGTGCTACAAGGAGTTTGGATGATTTTGAATATGAGTTTGAGTCACTAAAAAGTATTAATAATGAAGAAAGTGATGATGAAGTGCTAGAGATGAGACATAAATTTTCAATTCATAAACTGCTTCAAGACATGAATCAATATAAATGGGAGGTTGGAATCATATATAGTAGTCCTAATGAGTTCAGGAAAGCAATGGTAACGTATGCTATCCATGTAGGGAGGGGTTTGAAAGTCAAGAAATGTAACAATAAAAGGGTAATGGTCACTTTCAAGCTTGGATGTGAATGAGTTGCATATGTAGCAAGGTTACATGTGGAAGAAACATGACAACTTAGAAGTTGTGTCAACAAGCATTCATGCAGGAAGATTACATTTGAAGTGTTTGATGGCTCATTCGAATAACAATTTAAACGGTTGTATAATTATTGTGCAAAAGTTAAGAGGTTTAACCCATGATCTACAATATTGTTGAAGGTTTTGAGGCCACCAAAATTTGGAGAGGATATCTCATCCCCACTTAGGATTTTATTACCTACATTTGAACAACTCTATATATGCTTGGATGCATATAGAACTAGCTTCCTCAAATGTAGGCTAATTATTGAGCTGGATGGGTGTTTTTTTTAAGGACAAGTATAGTAGACAATAATTGGCTGTTGTTGAGAGGGATCACAATGACAAGATGCTCCCAATTTCCTTTATAGTGGTCGAAGCAGAAATAAAAGACCCGTGGCCATGGTTTATGACAAACTTGTTGCAAGACATACAATGCAATTCCGGAAACATATATACCTTTGTTTTGGACCAACAAAAGGTCATTTTTCCTATATATGCTTACTTTGTTGAATATATTTGCTTCATAGAAAGCTTTACATTTCGTAGCTAATTGTGTAGTAATTTCACTTCTTTAATTCCTTATGTACATGGACTAATCCCAACATTAGATGAATTACTGCCTGGGGTTTATTAATGTTTTTATGTGAGGTATCTCTATAATAATTTTGTGAAGTAATTCACAGGTGCTCTGCTAAAGGAACTAATTTGGAAAGTAGCTAAAGTGACATATCCATAACAATGGGAAAGGGCGATGAAGAAAATTCAAAAAGTCAATGATGGTACACATAAAGTATCTTATAAAGATTCCACCAAGAATATGGAGCAAGTCCCATTTTAGTTTTCATCACAAGTGTGACAACCTACTTAACAATATGTAGGAGACATTCAACAATGTGATTGTTAAAGCCCAAGAGAAACCTATAATGACAAGGTTGGAAGAGATACGAACTTATATTATGAGAAAATTAACTAAGAATAGAAGCAAGATTGAGAGCTTCAATGGTTCTGTATTGCCAATGATTAGAAAGAGGGAAAGAGGCGCGAGAGGGAATACAAGGAATCCGGGTGGTGGCTACCAAATTGGGCAAGAGAGAAGAAGTTTGAAGTTCATCATCATAGATATCAAGACAAAGGTTGATCTTCAAACCATTGAGTGCAGTTATAGAAAGTGGGGATTAACTGGAATATCTTGTTGTCATGCAATAAGTAGCATTATTGGATAGAAGATAAGCCAGAAGATTACACCCCATCTTACTTAGAAAAGAACATCATGTTGAGTACTACACACCCATTATATATCATACTAATGGTTTGAACATGTGACTGTCCACACAACATGATGATATTTTGACTCCTCTATATAGAAAACCAATCAGAGACCAAAGAAAAAGAAAAGAACGGAAGCAAGTGAGAAGAAGACATATGGAAGCCAAACTAAGATGAGGAAAATAAGGTTAACACGGAAATACTCCAACCATGGTAAAGCAGGGCATAACAAGAGAAAATGTAGTGTTAGCACTTAATCTGCTAATACCAAGAATTTTGGCACTCAAGGGGATTCTACTAGGATATGTACCATAATGTGATTGTTAAATGATATTTAATAGTCTTTGAACATTAATTTCAATTACTACTCTTACATTTTCATGGCCATTTATGCAAAGTACACAAGTTGGTAATGTTGGCACTAAAGGGGATGTTACTGGGTTATGTATCATAATATGGTTGTTAAATGATATTTAAAAGTCTTTGAACACTAACTTCAATTACTAACCCTTACATTTTCATGGCCATTTATACAGAGTACACAAGCTAATAATTTGAGTCAACTCTCAAAGAAAGCAAAGCTAACTGTTAACAGAAGCCATCTCACATGTGTAACTAATCAATCGCAAATTACACCAACTGATACTTCCCATACATGAAGAATACTAAATGTGTTTAATTGGGACTTTGATATATTTAAGGATAAAATTGCATTGAGTTTGAACTTTTATGTACTTAGTTGGTTTGGTAATACTACATGTTGTTAATGGCATTTGAGTTTGAACTTTTATGTATAATGTTGTTTTGGGATCATTAAATGCTGTAGTTAGTGGCATTTAAGTTAGAGCTTTTATGTACTTTGTTGTTTTCGTAAAACTACATGTTGCAGTTAATGGCATATGAGTTTGAACTTTTATGTACTTTGTTGGTTGGGGATCATCAATGGGATGTACAAGATAGTAAGCAAAGTGAGCTCATTATCTTGTACACCCTCAATGACTCTCCCAAATCTCATTCATAATACTTTGATTCTGGATGTCAAACAGTAATACCATGCATTGGTACAATTCATAAAGTTTCCATGTCAAACGGTAATACCATGCAATACATAAAGTATCCATGCCAAACAAAATTGGATGATAAACAACATATAGCAAAATTGGATGAGAGTAATTACCCTAATTTCACACTCAGGAGTCAGGTCCTAAACTATAACTAGTTTATCAGGTCACCAAAGCAACGGAAAATAAAACCTTTTCTTAGCTTTATGGGGATTACAGCACAACTGATGTTGATTTCTTAGCTTTATAATTACAATAGAAAATAAAGCATTTTCTTTTCCTAAAGTTTTAATCAATTCATAAGACAAAAAAAAGGAAGATGGAGAGACCACTGAGGCAGATTTCAATTTATAATCTCAAAATAAGGACTGGTATCACACAAGGGACAGTGAAGACGGCTAAATTAAAACCAAGAAATGACTCGTTAAGGGAGTGGAGTAGCTTGGGTGAAAAATTCAAATACGTTCAAGTATGCACATTTAAACAATACCAGTAACTACTAGAATAAAAGAAAATTCTAAAATAAACATGCTGACAGACGAATTGATTGAAATAGAATAAAATGAAACAATCAAATAAATTGAAATATAATGTTTTCAATAAATTGAGGCAACTATCAAAAAATGGGGCAATAGTTCAAAGTTCCAACCTCCAAACTTTTCTAAGTTGCAACTGTCATAATAAGAGTAAAACAACTCATAGACTGATGGAGTAATTGGGGGAGAAGAAACCTTCTGTAACCCGCGACACCTGTAGAGCAAAACTTGCATATACACAAAATACAATTTCCTAATACCCAAAACGACCCAAAATGGTGTCGTTTTTCCCCCCCAAAAATGATGTTGTTTTGGGTTCAGCTAGCATCATTTGTTGATGTATATTTTTTTTCAATCCACATATATGTCAATATGTCATTTAAGTGTCACATCATTTTTTTTTGTCATATTGCTTAACGGTATTAGCTTCAAAGATATTAATAATGCATTTTTAAAATAAAAATAATAATATTAAAATCTCATACATATAAGAGATAAGATTAAAACCTAAAAAAAAACATAAAAGACAAAATAAATATTTTAACCCATTATAAAAAGAAAAGAGCCTTACCACTCATTCATAATATATATATGTGTGGGGTTAAGGTATACATACATACATACATATATATATATATATATATATATATATATATATAACTTTAAAGCTATTTAGTAATTTAGTTTATGAAAATTATAAAAAAAATAGAATAGTAGAATAAATATGTTACAAATATATTAAAAATTTTAAAAACATGAAAAATTATTTAAATATGTTACAAGTAGAATAATGATGTGGACACTAATATAAATTAATGCAGCTGATTCTGCCGTCACTGATTTGGATTCTGACTCTGAAGATATAATGATCACTATCCTATTTTTGTATTAAAATGAAATTAAAGGCTCGTGGCTTTCGTGCGGAGAACACATTTCTTCCTTATATTTATTTGCTTCTATTACTTTCAAAACCCTTCAATCTTCATCTCCGTCATGGATGGCAATATGATACTGGTATTTGTCAAATCAATTATATTTTATAAAATGAATATTGGTCATTATTTTAAAAAACCACTTGTGCTTTAATTAATTTGCATTATTAGCCACTGAGTTTGTGCCAAAACAGACCAATATTTATCTGCTTCATTCTACTTCTGGGGCTTGAGATTTTCCACGTGTACCTGGGTTTGAGTATATTTAAATGAGTATTTCACGAAGAACCCACAATTATAAGACCCAGATTTCTTCAAAAACTTGGCTTCCTTAATAGAAAAAATGATTGCTTTTTTTAAATAGTTATATCTTACTAATTTTAAAAATTAAAAATACAATTAATATTGACAATGATCAGACGAATAAATTAAAACTTTCAAATACATATATAATAAATAATGTAAATGACAACTTAAATATCTCGTATTTGTGTTAATATTCATTCTTTTTAAAGTGATTAGCTCATCAACCTTTCTTAAAGTCCAATAAGTTCAAATAAATAGTCTCCAATATTAAAGTGATTAAAGATTTTATACTGTCACAACGTGAAGACCATGAAAAAGTGCTGTCATGACCATGAGGCAACAAAAGGAAAAAAATAGAAATTAAAAATGGAGTCGCTACCAATTAATTATAAGGGACTAGGAAATGGTTGGGCTGAAAAACGGGCGTTGACATATACATATTAAGTTGATAATAAAAATATTTTTTTAAATGCTAAAATAGGTTTTTTTTTTAAGCTTTGAATCTTTTATACTCCAATGGTCCCATTATTACACTAGCTAAGATATAACTTTTATTAATTTTTACTGAACAACTTCAATAAACTCATACTATATAAAATTGAACCGGAAGATATCTTCATGTAAAATAATACAGCTTGCCATTGACATTGATAAGACCTTACTACTCCACTATGTGGGTGCACTGGGCGGTAAGGCTACACTCACGTATAAGTTGTGTGACTCTTGTGCATAAAGTTGTGAGTTCTGTGTATAATATGTGTGTCTCATTATTATACACGCAGAACCTACACACTTTCATGACTGTATGGTTACTACCCCACACCGTAAAATGGTATCTTAGCATTTTTCTTAAAAATAAGCACTATTTTTTATAATAAATAAAATGATTGTATAATTAAAATATTTTTAGAGGTTTACTCAAAAAAAAAGTATAATAACTTATAATAAAAGTGAGTAGTGCTCTCAGCTTTGTCCCTTTATACCTTTGCAGTTCGACCTTTATGCTGTGTTCCCATGTGATATGTTTTAGGAGAAGCATTCTTGAATGGGGTGTTTGTCTACTAGCTAGGTCCTAATTTGCACTTCACCACCAAAAGAAAGAATACTTTTTAGACAAATGTAGAACACTTTATATTATTATTTTTTCCTTTTTTTGGCTTTCTTTCAATTTCATTGTCACTGTTTCAGTATTCCTTCATCTTATGGGATTCCCATTTCCATTGAAATGGAAGAAACCACCTATCACTTAATTTATAAGTTATCTTGCATATATATATATATATATATCACCCTTAATACATGGGGTTTACTAATAACACAATTTTACAATCACAATTAGAGACGTAACTATAATAAATATATGCATGATTGCATCTAATTTTAAATAATTCTACTTAGTCTTTTTTAAGGAGATTTTGTATTTTTTCACCATAATATTTTGTTGTCATTGTAATATGCTTACTAATCTATTAATTATAACACATTAAACATTAAATTATCTCAATTTAGTTAAATTACTCCATACCATTTAATTAAGTGTTAAAATTAATAATTTTAATTAACATAAGTTAGTTATATAATTAAAAAAACTTGATAGAAATAAAAATAATAATAAATTTATTATATAAAATAACACAAATATCCTAAAAATAAGTTATATGAAATCTTTAATGAACTTTTATTATTATTCTTAAAAATAAAAGTTAATTAAAGATTATATTCGTTTATTTGTAAGATATTTGTATCATTTTATATAATAAAATTATTATTTTTCATTTCTATTTTTTTTAATTACATAACTAGTTCATGTTAACTAAAACTATTAATTTTAACACTTAATTAAATGGTAAAAAAATTTAACTAAATTATAATAATTTAGAGTGCAATATGTTACGATTAATAAATTAAGAAAAAAATTGAAATAATAACTAAAGTTTAGAGTGAAAAAGTATAAAATTAAAAATGATTTAATTTCAGAATCTAATCATATATGTACTATTGGAACACATTATAATTTCTAATAATTAATTGTGTAAATAATATTGAGGTATTTAACAGAATTAATACAAATATTTAGTAATAATGTTTTTCTAACCAAATTATATTAGATGTCATTTAAAATATTAATTTTCAATTAAAAAACATATTACTAAATAATTCATACATTTTTTTGAATATTTAAAATTAATTTAATTTATATAAATAATAAAAAAATTAATACATTTTTTATGTGAATAAAACATTAATTAATAGTTGCTTAACATATAAAAAAATCATGGTGAAGAGAGTTACAAAGAGCAGCAATAAATATTTTCTGCTATATATGTACCATGTACTATATTATGATTAAAAAATAGAACAGAAGACTTAACATTGTATTTTAAAATATAATGATGCCTCATGTAATTCAATAATCTCATCTGGCGCTGTTATTCTAAGGGACTATACTATAATTATTGAAAATTTTAAATTTTATAAGATATCATTTTAAAATATAGTGTTAACACTATATATAATTCTCTCTCTTAAAATAAATTACTATAATTAAGCATTTCTCATTCCTCAACTATTTTCACCCTTCTCTATATTTAATCTTTCAAAATGTCACCTCGCCTCATAAGTAAACCCACAAAAAATGAAGAATTTATGACATTTTGGAATCAATTAAACGATCCTGAGTACATATTCCATATAATCATGACTGATTAAATTAGTGAGATTTTGGTATAATTAATTAATTAGCTAGGCTTAAATCGTAATATACTTGTTGTTATTAAGATATTAAAAATTTATTCATGAGTTCATCCTATATATATATATATATATATATTTATTTATTTATTTATATTTATATTTATATAGATAGATAAGCATAGGGTGACAATTACTGGGAGTCATTCAATGCATGGGTGATTCATGTTGATGGTTATATGAAATCAATTAGCAAATTCTTTAGTGTGCCCACCACTTTTT
>JASKGM010064932.1:0-13001 GCA_034509205.1 Ceratonia siliqua
AGTCACCTAGTGTTGTCCTTTGTTGTTTTGTTCACTAATGCAAGGTGTTTCTGAGTGGTGGACTTGTTTATCCATTTTTGGTTACTGTTTGTACATCTGGGATGTCCACATTTTTGGGGAAACTCTATCCAAATTTATCTAAAAATGAAATGTTAATTTCTTTCTATAAATCATGACCTCATGTGTTTGAGCCATGACACTTATTTTAAATTAAGTTGAGTTGTATATATTTAAGAATACATAGGGTCACAAGGTAGGCTAGTAGGTTGCCACATGCAATGGTGCCCTTCCCCAGTTCACGTACCCAAAATTAGGGCATGACAGAGAAGAATCAATTAATAACCTCTCTCTCACCTTAGATACTTGTGGTGATTCCTGGAAAACTCCACACTAATTTTTTCTTTCTCATGAATAGTGAAACGAGGAGGAAATTTCTTAGAAGACATTTACCTTGGTTTAGACAACATGAAATATTCCCCCAAGCATACCTCTCCTCCGCCCAAGGGAAATTCCCCCTAGTTTCCCATTCTTTCTCCCAACTCCCTTGGTCTAAATTTATAACCAGCCTATTCGCAGTTTAGTCGACTGCATTTTTTCTATTCTTAACATGCTCATCACATTGGTTTACCTCAAATCTTCATAGATTAGTCCTAGTGCACATTGACATATTATAACTTAATAGTTTAAGTTTTCCATTTGAACTTTTAGGACTTTAAGGTGTTACACTTAAAAGGTTCAATGTAGGGTCACATGTGAGATTTGAAAGAATACTTTAAGACTTGCCTTGTTAAAAAATTAAAAAATATTATTCAAGAATAATCTTATTGTTAAAACATGAAGTAAAAAATATATAATTAACAGCTAGTATCAAAAGTTTTGGAATACTCATTTCAAAAACCTACTGATTCAGCTAAAAGCAAGGCTTCATATCCAAAGAATCTAAGAGCATTGAAGAAACTAAATAGATTAGAAATTAACTTAATGAAGATGGTGAAGTCAAACTTGATAAAGAGATTTTAACAAGAGAACTCACTCCTCAACATCCTTTTTTTTAGTCACAAGGTCCACTTTTGAGAGAATATTAACATAATTTGAGTTGAACCATTGTAGGAAGACATGCCATGCGCGTCCACTTATAAGATAGGTTATTTATTTTGATCTTGGTAATCAATTAACTAATTATAACAAGTAATTTTTAGAGATTAAAAAAATCACTTTTTCTCTTTAAGATTCAATAAATATAAGGATATTTCAATTATTTCATTTGAAAGATATAATAATTTCAAGGGCATAATCTTTATCTTGGTATCTTGGATAACACTACTTTTGTTTAATACAATGTTATGCAAAATGTATGATGTCATTCAAGATATCAAAGTATTATAACATGACATCATTTTGTGTGGTATCTCATACCACCCAAAAATTATGATAATATCATGACACTAGGGATGGATTTAGGGGAGGCAAGCAAGCCCTAACCCCTTCCTCAAAATGTTCACTATATATATATGGTCATGCAATGTTTTAGCTTTAACTTTTACGTGTGTAAGCACAATAATGATTCCACTTGAAGCCAACTTCTTACATATCTCATAACCAAGCCCTTTATTTACTCCAATCACAACAACAGACCTATGAAGGATAGTTCGAAAGGAGTTTGTGGTTATAAGATCAGTTTAATTGTTAGGAACACCATTAGTTAAGCAATAAATATACCTTTTCTTCTTCTCCCATTAGTTAAGCAGTAAATAAGTTATGGCCACAACGGGATGGGTTAGGTTATATTTATACTAACCTAATCATTGGTTACTGGGTTGTATTTATAAACTAACAGCCTTAAAACTCTTAGAGCTTTTCAAGCCACTTTTGGATGCACATAGATAATATATTATCTAATTGTTATATCAATTAATAATCTCATTATTAAATTGATATTACATTATTTTATTTAACAATTAAACAGAATAACTTGGAGCCTTCTAATTGGTTAATGATTAAGAGCTTGAGATTAAAATTCTAATAATAGAATTTTATCTACATTAACCTCTTTGACCATTTAGTCTTTTAGTGCATTTAGGATACCTTAGGAATTAAAACTCTTTGTAATTCCTATCCTATCACATTTAAACTTTTAAGTTCTTAGGATAATTGATTGAACAATTCAAACTTTATCTCCATAGTAGCTTGGCCGAAATCTCTATAAGATAATGAAAATATTTTGTTTCACTTTAATCACTTGAGAATAATTAAATTTGATTAAAACAAAAAAATTAATCCGTAAGTAGCCCAAATTCCTATAGGATAGTTAGAGGTTAATTTTTTTTTTCTTTAACTACTTAGGATTAATTAATCTAAATAATTCAAATATTAATTCCTAAGCATAGCCAAAAATATTTCAATGAGAATAGTTGTCTATATTGAGATAATATTTGTCACAATTAAGACATTCCTTTGTCTTGAAATTCCCTTGTCTCTATTAAAATAAATTGTGTTTTAATTAAGACAATTAATGTAAGGACAAAAAATTTTCTTACATTATCAAGCACATTTAGGACGACTTTTGTCCTAAAAATATTTGTCTAAAATTAAGACAACTTTTGTCTCTTTTGAGACATACAAAAAATATTAAGACAACTTTTGTCTTAACATAAGTTTTGTCTAAATTAATAAAACTTTTGTCTTGATCAAGACAAGTACTAAAATAGTAAATGCTATCATTAAATCTCATCAAAATTATTCTTTTAATCAAGAATGAATTGAATTATACAAAGCTAGATGGTGAATCTGTTTGGGCATAAGAAGTTCAAACTTCAGTAAACTTAGGATTATCTTAATCTCATTAAGACAACCTAAGTTTATTAACCATGAAATCATTCCACCATAAATTCATGGCTGCACTCTTGAAAAACCTAATAATACAAGAAGTCAATATTTAATATTGATTGTCCAATTCCAAACCGAGTGTTAATGAACCCTCATAGCCATCCAACGATACAATGTAAAATTACTGTTTAACCCTTTATGTCAATTTTGTTCCCTGGTATCAAATTTCATTCAATAAGTGACCAGATACTTTTAGATCATATCTAAAAAAACATCTTGAAATGATGAGTAGCTAATTCATCATTCACTGAGCCCAGGTTTTGTCGCATATCTTCTTAAAATTATTCGAAATGATGTTTTTAATATGAACTCCATTTCTTGGATATGTATTTCTTGATGTTCACTCCAACTATGATCTTAACATATAGAGTCTTAACCTAAGACTACAGGTAGTAATTCTTTTTCAATTGTGGCATAATTTAATTTTGCATCATTTAAAGTCCTACTAACATAAGATATTACATGAAAAATTCATTTGTTTCTTAGTCCTAAGAATATGGTTATAGTATAATCAGTAGCATCAAACATTAATTCAAATGGAAATTCCCATCAAGTGCAATTATGACTAGTGTAGTGGTTAACTTTTCTTGTAAGGTTTTAATAACCTATAGACATTCAGGAGAGAAGTTAAAAGGAAAATCTTTAATTAATATATTTCATAAAGGTTTACTAATTTTAGAAAAGCCTTTTACATCTGTAAAGGGTGGTAATTTAGAGAGTACCTCTAACTTGGCTTTGTCAACTTCAATTTCTTTACAGGAAATTTTATGTCCTAAAATTGTACGTTCAGCTACTATAAAATGGCATTTTTCTCAATTTAACACAAGGTTAGTTTCCTGACATCTATGCAAAATTAAAGCCAAATTATTTCGTCAATCATCAAATGAAGATCCAAAAACATAGAAATCATCCATAAATATTTGAGAAAATTAATAGTTTAGTCCTTCAAATTTACATTTTCTCTCAACATTGTCCCTCACTTTTAAAATGTCTCAAAATAGTCGTTCATTTTTACTTTTGTCCTCAAAACAATCCCTCCATTAGTTTGCTTAACAGAAATGCTAAGGTGGATGACAAAAATGCTTAGTTGGATCCTATGCATCCTTACTTCTTCCTCTTCCACATCAACATTTTTATTAAGCAAACTAACAAAGTGACTGTTTTGATGACGGAAACAAAAATGGAAGACCATTTTGAGACATTTTAAAAGTGAGGGACCATTTTGAGAGAAAGTGTAAATTTGAAGGAATAAAACATTAATTCACCCTTAATATTTCCTTACGCTTTTCAATAAAATCATAAAATATAAATATCATGCATCTTTCAAAAGTTGCTAGGACATTGTAAGCCAAAAGGCATTCTCCTATTAGCAAATGTCTCATATGGACAAGCAAAAGTGGTTTTCTCTTAATCTTCAAGGGGAATATTAATTTGATTATATCCTGAATAACCATTAAAGAAACAATCATATGCATGCCTTGTTAATCTTTCTAAAATTTAACCAATAAATGACAGGGGAAAATGGTATTTTCTAGTGGCTTCATTTAACTTTCTATAGTCCATGCACATGCGCCACCCTATTGCTTTTCTGGTACGAATTAATTCATTAAATTCATTATTAACTACATTTTTCTTTCCATTTTAGGCATTACTTGTACAGGACTTACCCAAGAACTATTAGAAATAGGATTTAATACTTGTATCAAGTAATTTAGTCACTTCAACTCTCACCACCTCTTGTAGGGTGGGATTCATACACCTTTAAGGCAGCACCTTAGGCTTTAATTGATCTTCCATTAAAATTTTGTGCATCCAAACTATAGGGCTAATTCCCTTTATATCATCAACAGTCCATCCTATTGCCTTCTTATGCTCCCTTAGGAAATGAGTAATTTTTCCTCTTCCAAAGAAGCTAAAGAGTACAAAATTATAATTCGAAAAGACTCAAACTTACCATGGAAAGCATATGTTAGGTGACTGGGCAAAGTTTTGAGCTCATGCTTAGGTGTTTCCTTACTATCGCCATCTTCCTTGAAGTTGGTACCACCATATAGACAAACAGGGTTACTTGTACCATCGCCTATGGAATGCTCCAATGCTTTTAATTCTTCCACAGTTAACCCCTTTTCAATTTGTAGTGTGCATAGGGCCTCTAGATATTTGATTTATTCCCCAACTAGCACATTTTCTACCTCAGTTTCAGTCATTGTAGTGGTAGTGTAAAGTGTGCATCCCTGAAGGTGTCATGCTATTTTATCAATAGCATCAACCTACAAACAAGACTCATGATAAGCAGGGTGTTTAAGAGCATTAAAAACATTAAAGGTAAGCTAATCATTATTAACTCTTAACATTAACTTACCTTGCTGAACATCTATAAAGGTCCTCCTGTTGCTAGGAAGGGTCTCCATATAATTATAGGCATATCCTTATCATCCTCCCTGCCAAGTACTTTAAAATATGCAAGGAATATGAATTTATCAACTTCGACAAGGAGATGTTCTATTATGCCTCTACGATATGTGTTTGAACGATCAGCTAGTTGTAGGTGCACTATGGAGGGCTGAGGTTCTCCCAATCCAAGATTCCTATAAATAGGAAATTGCAATAGATTAATATTAGCTCTTAAATCACATAAGCTATTTCAGAATAAGAGTTACCAAAAGTGCAGGATATAGAAAAACACCATATATCTTTTAATTTAGGGGGTAACTTCTTTTGTATTTTGTACTACATTCTTCAGTCAACTTCATTGTTTCAAAGGATTCCAATCTTCTTTTGTTTGATAGAATCTCTTTCATGAATTTAAAATAAATTGGCATATGTTTTGAAGTATCTGCAAAATTATGCTAATGTGCAATTTTTTAAATATATCAACAAATTTATCATACTTTTTTATCTAGATTTTGTTTTCTTAGCCATTGGGGAAAAGGAGTAGGAGGAACATGGAAATGGATCCAATCAACATGACCAGATCATGTTACTAAAATCATGTCTATCCATTCACTTTTAGGCGAACATGATAGATAATTTTATTTTATTTACATGTAAATACAATTAAATTTTATTTATATGTAAATGAAATAAGTACGCATCGTGACCGTCCAAAAGTGAATGGATAGCCACAATACTAACATGTTGAATGGCCACGATACTAACATGACCAATTATATTATACCTCTAATAGGACCGGATCCAGAGGAACTTATAGTTAAATAGGAATTTGTTTACTTGCGACTTCATCAACTTTTCTCCCCCATAGGTGGATACGACAATAAGTATCCTAGATGTACAATAGTGTTCTAAAACCATCCTTTCAGTTTGGTATCTACTTATAAAAACAAATTCATAACAATTCCATGAAACCGTACTATCATAGGTCCAAAGTTGTTACAACATTTTTATTAAAGGGCTTTATTATGCTACTTCAAGAGTAGCCATACTTTTGGAGTAACATTTATTTATTTTATAATTTTTATTTTAAGAAATAATTTTAAATAATATAAAATAATTAAAAATAATAAAATAATTTTTTTTCTTACTTTATTTTTGATTTATTGTTTAATACTTATATTATGAAATTTTTAAAATTTTTAAAATTATTTTTTAAAATAAAATTTTAAAAAAAAAATACTACTCGCAAATACCTTTATTAAAGGCTCCTGACTGCTGCAAATCTAGAACCAATTGCCCATCCTTGAAAATGATATACGTTGCTCCTGGTTGAAATTTCATGTCGCAACTCGGTTTTTCGAAAATTGAAAAACTTGAAGTTTTAATTTAGAAAAATATTGAGTCACCTTCTAAAATTATTTTTAATTATATATATATATATATATATATATATATATATATATCTTTTATTATTGAGTAAAATACTTTAAGTTCTCTTCTATTTTTTTCATTTTATATATACCTTCTTTTTATTTTTAAAAACTTACATAAAAGTCTCTTTTATTTTTAAAATAAACTGCACATAACTTCAGTTTAAACAAATAACAGTTAGTTAATAATTAACTTTCAGTTATATATGTAAAAACCAAAAATACCCGTAATAAATTATTTAATGCATTTTTAGTAAATATACTCATCACATATATGAATAATTCTTTCATAATAACAAAATTGTTTTTTTACATAGGGTACAATTTTTATTTTATATTTTTATCAAAAATGATTTTTTTATCAAAAGTAATTTTCAATTTTAATTTTTTAATTGAATGTTAATTAAAGTGGTGCATATAAAAAAGTAATATTTTAAAAAACATAAAAATAGAGCATTAATAAGAAAATTTTGACTGAAACATTTCAATCAAAGTCTCTTTAGAGATACATGATAAATTGAGAATAAATAAATTTTTTTAAGAATATTGAGTAAAAAAAAGAAATTTGTTTAAAGAAAATAATTTAAAGAAAAAACCGACATCTTTGACATTATAGGTGCACCATGTAACAGTGCTTGCATGTAAGGACGGATTTAGAAATTACTTAAAGGGAGGGCCAAAGTAGGATTTTAAGAAAAAAAAAGATGGACTAACAAATTAAATAAAAAATTATTTATGATAATAATTTAAAATTTGATGAATAATTTAAAATTTATTTAAGAAAAATAAAATAAAAAATGATATAACAACCTAAAATTTTGATAATTAAACAAGAAAAGTCAAACGTTATTAGACTTAGCCCAATTTCCTTGAAATACCAAAACAAAATTTAAAAAATAAAAACTAATTACTTTGAAATTAGTCACATTAGTGCTATATATTTTTGATAAAATGATTTTTTTTTATCAAAAGTAATTTTCAATTTTAATTTTTTAATTGAATGTTAATTAAAGTGGTACATATAAAAAAGTAATATTTTAAAAACATAAAAATAGAGCATTAATAAGAAAATTTTGACTGAAAAATTTTCAATCAAGTCTTTAGAGATACATGATAAATTGAGAATAAAGAAATTTTTTTAAGAATATTGAGTAAAAAAAAGAAATTTGTTTAAAGAAAACATCTTTGACATTATAGATGCACCATGTAACAGTGCTTGCATGCAAGGACAGATTCAAAAATTACTTAAAGGGAGGGCTGAACTAGGATTTTAAGAAGAAAAAAAAAAGATGGACTAATAAATTAAATAAAAAATTATTTATGATAATAATTTAAAATTTGATGAATAATTTAAAATTTATTTTAAAAAAATAGAATAAAAAATGATATAACAACCTAAAATTTTGATAAACAAGAAAAGTCAAACATTATTAGACTTAGCCCAATTTCTTTAAAATACCAAAAGAATTTTAAAAAATAAAAATTAATTACTTTAAAATTAGTCACATTAGTACTATAAATACTTTACTTACTATATTTTTAAATTAAAAAATAATAATAATAAATAATTATATATATATATATATATATGAAGGAGAAGGAGAGGGCCAAGGCCCGTGCCCCTTGAATCCATCCCTACTTGCATGGTAGAATTCAAAGAAATTTCTAATTTGATATTTGTAAAAAAACATTTTAAAAACATGTGGGATATAAGTAGGTTTATTTACAAAATGGACTTGCCAAAATAGACTTGACCTATGATAAAAAGCCTAGTGCTTACATAGTACATACTCTTCGGAAGAAATCAAAGTCCACGTAAACACTTGGTGAGTGAGATTGATTTTAGTTAATTTTATGAATAAAGAAACAAAATACATGGCTAAATAAATCACCACAAACAAAACTTTGAAATGAATAGATTGATTTTATTTGTGAAACATATTTGACCTTGGATTATTTTTATCTTCATATTTCCTGTCTTTTTATCTTTTTTATTTTTGGATTTTTGAAAATTAAATAACTAATAAAAATGAACTCTTTTTGTATTTTTTGAGAATAATTTAATAGATAAAATAAAATTCTTTTTATTTGGAAAACCATCAATAATATCATGAGAAGGCATAAATTGCCAACTGTAAATACCGGATTTTGTCCGGACAAAAAAAAAAGAAAAAGAAAAAACCAAAACCCATTTTTTTTGGGATCAAAACGGAGCCCAACACCCAGGTCCAGCCCACTTCACCACAATCGGATCCATCCCAACCGGAGCCCCAACCCAAACAACCCACCTTATGGACTTAACCCGGCGCCCCTCTGCTTCTGTATTTCCATTTCCCCCTAGGTCCTATCTCCCAATCCTTTTCTTTCCTGCTATTCTGTACTTAGCCGCAAATACCCACGCTCCTTTTTTCCTCTGGTCTGCTCTCCCCCATCACTTTCATTCTCTACTCCTCCACGCCACCGAAATCAGATGGTCCCCGAGCCACTGTTCCACGCTGCTGAGCCCACTTCCAGGTATCTCTACATGCGCGACCAGCCACCCACTTCCCTGTTGGTCCACCACGCCTTTTTCCTTCTGCTGCTGCTGGTACCCCATGTCTCTGCAACTCAGCGCGCTGTTCCTGACGAGGATCCCTCTGCCTACGGGAATTGCTATAGGGAGCAGTAATATCCTATCCGATTGGCCTAGGGTTTGGAAGGGGGGATTTCCTTCTATAAATCAGAGAGAGATCAGAGTTACAAAGGGGGGGACGATTTGAAGACCGAAAAAGAGATATTGCGAAGCTAGGAACGAGAATCAAAAATCAGAGAATGAAACCGGGAGAAAAGGGCGAACTAGAAATTGAAATAAGGAGAAAGGGGATTTTCGAGGAGTTGAAACCGGAAAATCAGAGAGGACTCAGAAGGGAGAGAACGAAGAGGAGCAGAGAAAGGAATTACTTTGTGGATTCTTAAAAGGTTTCTCTCATTTATTTCTGTAGTGATGAATATAATTGCTCTAATTGATGCTAGTGTTTCAATCTTCTAGTTTGGGTTGTGATTTAATTCTTGTTGAATTCCATAATCATACTGGTATGCCATCTTAATTCTGTTAAGATTGTTGTTCTGGTTTCACTGAGTTTTCATGAATCAGTTAGGCATGCCATGGTGATTTAATAGGACTGGCATTTTTGTTCTGCTTCAATTCTATGTTTTGTTAATTGGCGTTTCCAATTTGAAAATTCAAATGTGGATGTTATGACTGGTTCTACTTAGACTAGCTCAGGGGATTGAGTGTGATTGCAGTAGAATACACTCAGTTCACGGTCTTAGACTTCGGTTTCAAGGCTAAAGGAATTAAAAAAAAAAACAAGGTCATAAGCTTCAAATCAAACCAGTAAATTAAGTCCGAATGTGCTTAGGTATACTGAAGATTTAGGAGTTATGGGAATCTTGGTTCTACTAGGTTATTAAACTGCCTTGGTAAATCTGGTTCTCAGTTAGGAAGGCATGTATTGAGGGTTGATTTTTATGCAAGGATCATAGAAGAGTAGGTTAGTTCAAGCAAAGTTAATACATTGAACTGCAACTTCTGATTACTTTGATAAAAAAGGGAAATAGAAATAATAAAAAATGTGTGCTATTATGCTAAATTAAATTTTGAAGGTATCTTACCAAAGCTCTCAGGCTATGAGGATCACAGTGAACGGGCTTGAAAATGCTTTATTCAATCCAAAACAGGTGTTAATTTCTAAAAAGTATTTTGGTACGTTTTATTCAGCTAATATATACTTCAACATGATTTATTTTATTTATTTATTTTTTGATAATAAATATACAAATAAATAAAGAAAGAAAAATGGGAGTTACAACCTGAATATATTTTGGGGTTTCAAGGATCCCTTAATTCAAATTTCCTAAAAGATTTAATACGAAGGGTCCATGGACCCAATTAAAGTATTGCATTCAAAAGGGATTGAAGGCCCATGAAATTAATTACAAAAAGTAAACCTCAATCTTTCAGTAATTGTATTTTAACCCTTACACTTTTAAGAATTTCACTTTGGCCCCCATACTTTTAAAAATTATAAATTGACCCCAATACTTTCAATAATTACATTTTGGTCCCCTAATTTTCTAAAAATAACATTTGGACTCATATTTCTTTCACAAATCTCATGATCACACAGCTACCAAACAAGCCTGCAAAGACCTCGAGGTCTCGTACAGCTATCATAAAGATGCAATGATTTTTTTTTAAATGCAAAAAGAATAAAAAACAAGTACAAAACATATTGATCACCTCAATGAGAAAATATTCACAATTAAATTTAAGACAACAATAAACACAAAAGGGAAGTGAGTCTACTTCAGCACGTAACCATTTCGATATGGTCTATATTAAAAAAAAACAAGGAATGATAAGAAATAAATGGAAAAGAGCAAGGATTTGTACCTTGATATATATCCATCCACCACATTTCAATTAAATAAAAGACAAATTACCACAATTAAATATCACAAATTAGAAAGTAAGGGATGATGAAACTTAGTAATAGTCTCCATAGCATCTTCCTTCCTATGTGCTTCTTCCATGGTAAGGTCCCCCAAATTTCTGCAAGTAATATCTGATGATACTCGAACATAAGCAAAAAGCATTGATATTAGTACAAGTCCTTTGATAAAAACAATATAGAAAACAAGAAAGGCATGGCCATCAAGATGTCAAACATAATGTACCAAAAACTTAGCTTGTTTTCCACAAAATCTTGTATCATTCAAGTGGTCAAAATATGTCCAATTCAAGTGCATAATTTTAAACGACATTTAAACATGTGAATCAATGCAAACTTACTTAAATAATGGGGAAGTAAGTATATAAAATTCAGCAACCATATATGAATGACATATCAACTTGAAAATCAAGGACAAAATGTGCACAAAACTGTAGGGAATGTACACCAAAATTCCATCAAGCGTATGTAATTTCTAGCATGCAAATCCATGCTAAAATGGTAATTGGATCAGGAAATGGGCCCAAAATGGTATTTGAGTATGAAGTTCGTTGAAAATAGTACACAAAATGGGGAAATGAGCCCAATTTCATGGGAGATGGACAAAGGGAAGGTTCTTGGGCTAGGAAGTGGACTGGTTATGGTTTTAAGGCTAGGAAAGTGAGGTGAATTGGTTTTAAGGCTAGGAAAGGGAGGCAGATAGAGTTTTAAGAATAAGAAAGTAAAATAACTAGGATTTAAGAATAGGAAAGTAGACTAGTTATGATTTTAGTATTAGAAAAGTGAATCAGTTTTAAGGTTAGAAAAGTCGGGCACTTTTAAGGGACTCAAATCTCATGCCGTTATTGCACAAGTCCTGTTACTTTTTGGCCATATGGGTTGTGTCATTCAACGACTACAAAGTAATAGAACCCAGATCCATACACGTTTTTAAGGATATGATAGTGGGTTTCTTATTTTCTCCTATGCATGGTCAAAATGCAGTATTCACAACTATTAGCCATTTATATTTGCAAATTCTTGATTTCATAGGTTGTACGCTCTGGACTTGGTTTCTATCCTTCAAACAAAGCTTTATTTCTAGATTTTCCAGATGTATAAAGCAAAAGAATGATCTTTTGGGTAAGGTTCTCCAACTCTCTATATTGAGTAATTTTTGAAACCAAATATCTAACAAAATGAAAATGTCAGGAGGAGATATGTGTTATGTTCAAATGGATAGGTTTGAAGCGAACAACACCGCTCTTGCAAATGGCCAAAGTAAAAAGGTATGATTGAGACTCGTTAGATTGTCGACACAGGGGACATTAGTCATAAATTCTCACTTGGTGTGCTTGTAATGTGGATGATATTGGAGTTGCCGAATTTCGAAGTGAAGTGTAAAATATGAGGGGGTAGTTTTATTTCCCATTAAACTTTCCAGTTAATGCTAGAGGATCAGAGATAAGTGGTGGGGTATTAGCCTGTTCTTCCTCTCTAATCTTGTAGTAACCATCTTTCACTGTGTATATAGCAGATGCCAGACTAGCTTATCTGGTATGCTTGTAAAAGATATATGAATGGTAATAATTAAATTAGCAACTTCTTCTGAATAATTTTTTATGATTTGTCTTCGCTGACAATGTGGAGGATTACCTTGAACCAGATTTGAAACTCTCATTCCTTCAACTTGAACTTCGAATTAAATTAGCAACTTCTTCTGAATAATTTTTTATGATTTCTCTTCGCTGACAATGTGGAGGATTACCTTGAACCAGATTTGAAACTCTCATTCCTTCAACTTGAACTTCGAATTAAA
>JASKGM010064943.1:0-15323 GCA_034509205.1 Ceratonia siliqua
GTAATAACCCTTTATTTTAAAAAATAAACGAGTCTGATATTTAAGACACTAGATTCTTTTTTACATTTCATAATACGGTTTAATTTAGACATAAAAAAGAATACATTATTTTATGAAACCATTTTAAAATATAATATTTATGAAAACAGTAAAAATAATTAACTCCAAAATTGATTAAGTAATTAAACAAGCAATTAATGATTTTGACGTTCCTCAAGTTGAATCCGCAAGAAGTTGCAAAATTGGGAAGAAATTCTTAATGGGACAAAGCTCAGGGAAATTCTTCTCTCTTAATATTTTTAAAAAATATTTTTATTTAAATATTTTATTTTAAAATTGTGTTTTATAAAATATATGTTTTTATACCTTAAATAATTTTATAATGATATCTTAAAATATTAAATAAATAAATAAAATATCATAAAACACGTTTGAGTAAATTTTAAATACCTTCCAGTGAACGTATTTTTGGTGTCTTTTTCAGGTTAGACTTTTGAAAAAACTCTCTTGTGCACGTAGGTAGGAGAAGCTTATATGTAATATTCAAGAGTTGGCTACACGGCCGTGGCTCCGTCTTATGCTATGATGATTAAGTCACCAATTAAAATTAGGTTTAATTACATTTTTATTTTTTTAAAAAAATTTTAATTTATTCTTCTTATTTTAAATTTAGATAATGTTACGCTTATAATTTTTTAAAATTTTAATTTAATCATTCAATTAATTTTTATTTAATTTTTAACAAAAAAATAACGTAAATATTTATTTATTAACATAGATGTTGATTTGTTAATATCTTATATGAATCATCTTTGACAATCATCTTTGACTTTACTCTTTTACGTGATAATATTTGGACATTTCTCACTCTCTCTCTCCCTCTCCCTATCCCTCCCCGTCGCCCTCTTTATGCTTCTCTTACATTTCTTCTTCTCTCTTTGTTCTCCGTCTCCTCTTTTCTCTTTCTTTAAACTATGAAATTACAGAAAATTTTGACCAAAAAAAAATCAACTTCTTTCTCATTCCTCTTCTTTTCTCATCCTCTGTCATGTATTCTAATGATTAAATCAGTAACTAAAATTATAATAAATAATTCTCAATAAAGAATATGTTAGATCAAGGAAAGAGCATTAGCAGGTAAAATGAATCCTCTTAGAGTGGGCGTACCTGAACCTATATATAAATCATAGATGGTTAAGTCAGTAGTCTTCTGTAATTTTTGACGAATTAAGTAAAATGTTGTTATGCTAATATAAAACAACTGATGAAAATATATTCAAATAAAGAGGAGCATACGTACATTATAATTTATAAGTAAGATTAGGATACGAATTTGGTCATCTTGGAAGAATAGTTCAACTCAATTATTTAGGCCCAACTCATCGTGTTATCATTGGGGAGGATTTTCTATCATGAGTGATTGAAGTGGAGGAAAGTAACATGTTGCTTCAATTAAATAAAAAACAAAACAAGGAGCCTATTCAATAATGTGATTTGGCGTGGTTCTATATGTCATGTATAGGAAGGTCATATTCATTTGTTCAATTTTAATTTTCGACAAAAAGACGCAGCACATGATCAATCATACAAATGGTCCACAAATAATGTTGCTCTCGCTCACCTTTCTTTGGAGCTTTGCACCAACTTGTTCCTCATTTTTGAAATTTTTTTAAGTTAATTATTTTGTAAAATATATATCTTTAAAAATATTAATTGCATGCTAAAATGAGGTATACTTTTTTTGTTATTTTAAATAATTCTATAATTATAAATTAGAATAATTTAAAAATTAAAATTAAAATTACCTTTTTTTTGGTATACTTTTATCACTTAATAACCTTTTACAAAATAAAATTTATTACTTTAATTAAAAAATATAAATAACCATTATATCTTTATCATATATATTAATTTTTAAACATAGATAAGTATAAACATATAATCAAATAATTAAATGATAATTTTAATATTTAAAAATTAAGAAAAAATGTGTTTGGGGCTAGACCATCAAACTAAGTTTGTCATTTATATTATTTTATAAATTTTTTTAAGGAATAGTAAGTATTTCAAATTTTAAAATTTAAAAAATTTAAAAATAAAATGACTTCCACTCAAAGCACTAGTGTATATTATATATATATATATATATATAAAATTCATAATTATAAAAAGACAAAAAGAAAAAGAACTATGTTGCTCATTTAAGACAGAGTTGATTTAATATTATTACGGTTTATATTTCTTGTCCTTTTATTTAACAGCAAACCGACAAAAAACCATCTTAATCATGAACAATAGCCATGAAAGAGTATTCATCAGTCATCAGCATGACCACCAAATTGAGGACCCAGCATGCCAATAATTATTAAATGGTATTTTTCACTGTCTACAGAAAGTGTTCAAACAAATGGCTACATCATTTTGTCTTCTGCAACCAGTTTTTTATTTTATTTTGTTTTCATCTTTATTCAAGATATTTATGCTTTTGGTAAGAAATATTGATTGATTCTCATTGTTTGTTTCAATCATTAAAATAAAATGTAGAGAAATAATTAATAAATTGCATACTTTATTATTTAATGTTTATTAGGGCACTAAAATTTTAAATAATGTCATGTATTGTTCACAACTTTTTTTTTATAAAAAATAATTATTGTGTTATTAAAAATGGTTATAACCTAATAACCATTTTTCAATACT
This sequence comes from Ceratonia siliqua, assembly GCA_034509205.1. NCBI lineage: Eukaryota > Viridiplantae > Streptophyta > Magnoliopsida > Fabales > Fabaceae > Ceratonia > Ceratonia siliqua. The sequence continues at coordinate 2,701 of JASKGM010064943.1, forward strand.
AAATAATTGTATTTTCTAACACAATAATTACCTTATATAATTGAATAATTATTTATGAATGATATAAAAGGAAAAAAATGGATGCTCAGAACAATAAGAATTTGAGAATTTAGAGTTTCAATGAACACTAAATAATAATTTTTTCACAAAAAAAGTTACACCTATTTAGTTTTTTAAAGGTGACCAAACTCGTTAATGGATTTTGATTTTCTTAATTTTTGTCTTCTTTTAGGTTCTATTGGTTTAAATTATAATTAATGTTTTATTTAAAAAATTTAATATACAAATAAATTTTCTAATTTGTATACTTCAATTTATAAATTTTAAATATTTGTTTAAAAAATTAATTTAAAAAAATGAAAATAACAATAAAATTTTGTAAATATATACATAAGGTTATAAATCATAAAATAAATGTAATGATCGATGTTTTGGATTTTAATTATCAAAACTAAATCAAACCAAGTTAAATAAGTTTTCATCAAATTTTCTGCGGTTGGATTTGGTTTGAATTGTTATAATTGATTAGGATTGGTTTTAAAACCCTCAATCATCACAAGGTGGGGGCCATAATGGCTTTAATAGTATTCTTATTGTTATAATCTTAGTAGTCCTATCAATCTTTTTCTTTTTTTTATAGACACAATTAGTGTTGTATCCTGTTGTATTATCCCTCTCATTTTGAGTAATAACCTTTGCATGCCTTTGGATAATAAATATCCACATTAACATGTCATTATTTGATGGTACCTCTACAACATTATAACAATCAATTAATCCCATTTGACAACTAATATTGGTTGAATCACATCAATTCGAATACATATCATAAAAATTTAGACTCTTAAAATCTCATTAAGAATTAACAAATCTCTCTATCGTAAATATGTAATTTATCTTTATTTTTTTAATGAATCTTATGCAAATATGCTCGTTTAATTTTGCATTTCTAAATTTATTCAATTTGAAATTATCTTTTTTTTATAACATGAAAATGTTATTTTTTTAAAAAAATATTTTATTTAACCCATCTAAATAAATAATTCAAATTAAGTCACATTACTTTAATTAAAATATTTAAAAGAATAAAACATTCAATATTTCACATTCAAGTTTCTTACATTTTGTCTTCTTTTTCTTTCACTACAAAAAAAAAAATTCTTATTTAACAATGGAAACTGCATCAATAAATAAGACTACTCCCTCTGTAAATAGAATTTAGTGACTTCTTTATCCCATTGCATGCTAAATCCATCATAAAAGGCAGCCTCACTAAAATTTGGGTAGGAACATGCTTTATTCGTCTCTAACTTAATTTAGCGACTATAACAACTGTTGCCAAAATAAACATTCCATTGCTAAACATTCCAATGCTAAAACATAACATTGTAGCTAGGGGTGTTCACAGGTCTAAGTTGTTAGAGTATGTATTGACTTAGTCAATAATCAGTTGCAAGAATCATGTGACAGTTCAAACAAATATGCAGCTGGCATCGATTATGTAGCAACACCTGAACCACCTGAACCATATGCACATTCCTCTCATTCTGTTAAACCATAAACTCACTGTAATCCTTAAAATTCTCCCATTTGTTACATGTAATCCTCTATATATTACAATTGAATACAAAGTGAAAAAGCAGTTAGCTTACTCAGAATATCTCCTCTGTTTTATCTCTTTCTTTCATGGTATCAGAGCCTAAAAAGGCAAACGCCTGATCCTGCAGTTACGCTTCCGCTTTCCACAACATTATTCTTAAAACAATGGCCTCAAACACTACTCCCTCTACTGAACAGACCTTCTTTCCCCATCCTATTGTCCAAGGCCAATTCCCAACATGTTTATCAAAAACTGGTCAGCCCCAACTACTTGCCTTGGAGCGTCCAATTCATGGTTTTTCTCAGGAGTCATGATCTTACTGATCTTGTAGATGAAGATGTCTCTCCTCTGCTACAAACTCTTTCTGATGGATCACCTAATCCAGCCTACACATCGTGGTCAAAGAAAGACACCTGTGTCTTGAGCTGGCTACTTGCTTCTATTACAGAGAAGCTAGTCTCTACTGTTTATGGTATGAAAACTTCTCGACAGGTGTGGGATGCTCTTCACACTCGGTTTTCATCCACTTCAAGGTCTAGAATTGCTCTTTTAAAAAGACAACTTCAGACCATTACTCAAGGCCATCGGTCTTGTAGTGATTTTATAGAAGAAGCGAAGGGCTTAGTTGATTAATTAGCAGCTGCTGGAAAAACTACTGATGATCAAGATCTCATTAGCTTTTTATTGGGAGGACTTCGACCAACCTTCAACCCTTTCATCATTTCTTTCAATTTTGCAAGCCGTGACAAAGACCTCTCTTTTGATGATTTCCAGGCTGAGCTCTTGAGCTTTGAGACTCTCATTGACGCACAAACTAATCCTGCCACTGATCAGTACTATGCTTTTACAGCACAACAAAAAGGGAAAGCATCAAACTTTCTTAGGAAGCCAAAGTCGCAAATGCCTCTCAAATCATCACCACAGCAGTCATATTCTAATCAAAATAAAGGCAATCCTATCCCTTGTTCCAATCCACCTACCAATGATAGGCTAACCTCTCAGATTTGTGGTAAGAGAGGCCATACTGCTCTTGACTGTTATCATCGATTTGACTTCTCTTTTCAGGGACAATTGCCACCTACTGATCTCGCTGCCATGGCTGTTGAAACCAACAACTCTTATGATTAACATGTTTGGTATGCGGATAGTGGAGCCAACGCTCATATCACTGCCAATGCAGCAAATTTAACCAATCACGAGTTCTATGAGGGTGATGATACTATCCAAGTTGGCAATGGCTCAGGTTTAGTTGTCAAACATAGTAGAAATTCGACTTTAACCTTTGATAACCTCTTTCAAACTTAAAAATGTCCTTCATTGTCCTAATTGTTCTGCAAATCTCTTATCTATTAATCAACTATGTCTAGATAATGACTGTTATTTTGTACTAACTGGTACTGATTTCTGTGTAAAGGATAACCAGAAGGGTCGCATCCTGCTTCAAGGAATGGTTGAAAATGGTCTTTATCCACTTGCTCGTCACAAGAGCTCCTCAACTAAATTACATTGCCTCACCGCAAAGCTAGGAATAAAAACTTCGTTAGACCATTGGCATAATCGTTTGGGACATCCTGCCAAGTCCACCTTAGATCATTTGAGCCCTCACCTGACTCTCTCTAAAACTTCTAAACAACTAAGCTTTTGTAGCTCATGTCAATTAGGAAAAGCTACCAAACTTCCATTTACTGATTCCACCCGTCAATCTACAAAGCCTTTGCAGCTAATTCACACTGATGTATGGGTGTCTCCAGTAAATTCTGTTGGTGGCTATCGCTTTTATGTACTTTTTGTCGATGATTTTAGTAGATTCACATGGATGTATCCCATGAGATTTTAGTATGATGTATTTGTTATTTTCCAAGAATACAAAGCTCTTGTGGAAAATTTATTTTCTTCTAAAATTCAGCAATTACAGTCAGACAATGGGGGAGAATATCTTTCCAACCAATTTAAATCCTTTTTTGCAAAACATGGGATATATCACAGAATAACTTGCCCTTATACTTCACAGCAAAATGGCATTGCTAAATGAAAACATCGACATATACAAGAAACTGGTTTAACTTTATTAGCAACAGCATATCTCCCAACTAAATACTGGACTGATGCCTTTCTTACAACAGTGTTTCTCATAAATTGTCTACCTACAAAAGTCCTCCACAATCTATCTCCTTACTTCATGCTCCATAAAAAGTTACCATCGTATAGCTCCCTTATGACCTTTAGCTATTCTTGCTATCCATACTTACGACCTTATGAAAATCACAAGCTATCTTTTCGAAGTAAACAATGTCTTTTCCTAAGGTATGTTGGTCAAAGAAAGGGATATAGGTGTTTAGATTTGGACACAGATAGAGTCTACATCTCAAGGCATGTAATATTTGATGAGGACTCTTTTCCAGCAAAGGATAACAACCACATTTCACCAGAAAATGACAGTAAGATGTCGATAGGTTTGTCTCCTGTATCCTCTGCATTTCCCATATCTTTAACTACTACTTCCACATCCAGTTTACTTGTTCCTATGTCTACATATAATATAACCCCTAATTTTCCTCCTGAACAAGACAATAATCATTCCTCACCTTCCTCTCCTAATCACAATAATGTCTCACTTGAAACTCTTTTAGCTTCCCACTCAGACACAACTTCATCTTTACATCAAACAAGTCACACTCTTCCATCACCACAACTTGACAGAATTATCATAACACGTTCTAAAACAGGAACTTCAAAACCTAAAGAATATCCTGACTTTAAAATGTTTTATGCAACATGTCATCCTTTCTATTATTTCACTAGTGTCCTTATAGAATCTGAGCCAACTTGCTATGCGCAACCAGTAGCAAAACCTGAGTGGAGACAAGCTATGGGACATGAATTTGACGCTTTGATGGAGAATGAGACACGGTCTCTCTGTCCATGACCACATAGTAAACATGTTGTGAGGAATAAATGGGTATTCAAAATTAAATAACACCCAGATGGTAGCATTGAACGCTACAAAGCCAGACTTGTGGCAAAGGGCTTTGATTAAAAATCTGGAATCGACTACTTTGACACTTTCTCTCCAGTAGTTTAGCCAACTACGGTCAGATTGGTTTTATCACTTGCAGTAACATTCAGTTGGCAAATCTGACAACTAGATGTCTCAAATGCATTCTTACATGGCATCCTTGATGAAGAGGTTTATATGGAACAACCTCAAGGATTCATTGATGAGAGTCAACCTGATCTAGTGTGTCATCTTCATAAATCTATCTATGGCCTTAAACAAGCTCTAAGAGCTTGGTTTCGATGGCTATCTCAGCAATTATTGGAACTTGGTTTTGAGGAATCCAAAGTTGATTATTCTTTATTTACATTTTGTACTAACACATTCAAAATTTTTGTGTTGATCTACGTAGATGACATCGTAGTCACTGGGTCCAGCCCTTCTGCCATTCATTCTTTCATCGACAGCTTGAAGGCACAGTTTCATCTCAGAGATCTTGGACAGCTGAGTTACTTCCTTGGTATAAAAGCACAAAGAAATAGTGAGGGCCTTCATCTCAGACAAGCTAAATATATCTCGGATTTGCTTGACAACACACAAATGATTGGTGTTAAACCTCTGGCTTGTCCCTCCACTTCAGGAATGAAACTCTCTTCTGAAAATGGCACACTTCTCTCATATCCTACTGAATATAGGCGTGTGGTGGGTGCATTGTAGTATTGCACCATTACACGTCCTGATATTTCCTATGCAGTAAACCAACTATGTCAATTTATGCATAGTCCACAAAACTCTCATTGGATCGCAGCAAAAAGGGTCCTTTGCTATTTGAAAGGCACAGTTGACTACGGCCTTTTTTAAGGACCTTCTGCTATTAACTTAAATGTTTTCTGTGACTCAGAATGGGCTGGAAATCCTGATGATAGGAGAAGCACAAGTGGAATCAGTATTTTTCAAGGAAACAATTTAATATCGTGGTGTGCCAAGAAAGAAGGTGTTATCTCTTTCAAGCACAGAGGCTGAATACTGAAGGATGGCTTTAGCTACAGCAGAGACCTACTGGATTCAAATGTTACTGAAGGAGTTCCATATTTATCTTTCTTCACCTTCTACCATCTGGTGTGACAACATCGGAGCACTAGCCTTAGCATCAAATCCTGTCTTCTATGCCCAAACCAAGCATGTGGAAATTGACTACCATTTCATCCGAGAAAAGGTAGTAAATAAAGACATTGTCGTCAAACATATCTCCACTAAGGATCAATTAGCAGATACATTTACTAAAGGCCAGACTGCAACTCGGTTTCAATGTTTAAGACACTAACTCATGGGTCACCAACTACCCATCAGTTTGCAGAGGGTGTTAGAGTATGTACTGACTTAGTCAATAATCAGTTACATGAATCAAGTGACAGTTCAAACAAATATGCAACTGGCACCGATTATGTAGCAACACCTGAACCACCTGAACCATCTGCACATTCCTCTCATTCTGTTAAACCATAAACTCACTATAATCCTTAAAATTCTCTCATTTGTTACATGTAATCCTCTATATATTACGATTGAATACAAAGTGAAAAAGCAGTTAGCTTACTCAGAATATCTCCTCTGTTTTATCTCTTTCTTTCATAAGTTTTGGAAAATTCTCAATTCAACTCACACTTTTTTATGCAAGTTGGGTTGGATTGGGTTGGGTTAAGAAAAAAATTTACTCAACTTGAACAAAACCAACCCACACACTTGTGACTTGGTTTAAGTTGAGTCTATAGATTAAGTTTGAAAAAAAAATACTATACATAACCATAACAACGACTCAACAGGGCCTAGCTCAAGTACATGTGGCCCATTATCTAACCAACCACAAGGACAAAAATGCCCCCCTGAATCACCATAATTACAGGAACTCCACTCCATCTCCCTATAAAGCTTCCTCCCACACATGTACTTTGCCATTTTTTTTACTCTCAGCATTTATTACATTCTCTCAGTTCGGATCGAATTAACTTGACTATCGGAGTTTGAGTATTGCTAACCCTACCCCTAGCTCATGTGTACTACTGTACAGGACTGACTAAAGGATCGATTGAGCTTTTCAACTTGACTTGGGAGCTCTTCAACCCAACCTGTGCTCTCTAACTCGACCTTAACACAGGCATCATCAGCTGGCGCCATCTGTGGGGATTTTCCTCAAAGTCTTCTACGTTTATGTGTTGATCACCACTGACACTCTCAACCGATCTAGAGATGTCCCACAGATATAGGAAACCACTCCATCACGCACAAGGCCCCCTATGAGCTTGAGATAGCCCATCAATAGTCACCACTATTTTTTTGTGCCTAAGACGGCCTGTCCTTTTCCCAGGGGATCCTTTCTCGAGTAGTGGAAGAAATGGCCAACCCCAAGCAGATGCCCTTCACTTTTTCCTATAGGAGATCTAAGCATTAAGGAAGAAGAGGGAAACAAATAGGGCAAAGCTAGCTGAGCTCCAGCGACACCAACAACAAGGAGAAGACTATGCCAAATCCCAACCCCTAAAACCCCCAGCTCTAGCAGGACATCAGTTGCCATTGCGTTACAAAAGTAATCAAGGGAACATGCTAGCCAAGAAGAAGGAAATCTATCTTCCTACAACACCTGCTTTCAAGGCTCGACCTTAGCCTTAGGGTTCCTCAAACCCTCACCTTCCAACTCAAAAAAACAAAAATGACCTAAGAAACATCCATTCACCCAAAACATCATGGATTATCCTTTACCAGCCCACTATAAACAACCGCAACTCAAACCATATGACAAGTCCATCGATACCAGGGAACATTTCAAAAACATGAATTCAGTCATGCTTCTAACTGGCATAGAAGAGGAGATCATGAGCTGGGCCTTCTTTACCCACCCTAAGAAAAGTTACACTCCAATGGTTCTCCAACCTGCCCCCAAACTCCATATCTAACTTCGATGACCTCGTTAACCTTATTATAGCCAGCTTCTCGGTCAGCATAACCCACCAAAGTTCCTCAATCATCTTAGCAACCTTTAAACAAGGCGAAAGCGAACCCCTAAGAGACTACATGAAACGCTACACCGGCCTACCCCTTCAGGTCCAGAACTTCAACAATTTAGTTGCCTTGCACTCATTCCACAGTGGCCTGTAACCTAGTCGCCTCCAGGAGAACCTGACCTTGGATCCACCTGCAGACCTAATTGACCTGCTCATCAGAGTCGCTAACACGTCAACCTCAAAGAAGTATTAAACCAATTGAAAACAGAAAAAAAGCCTCTAAAGACAAGTGACTCTTTGGAGATAGAAGAGACCTTAAAAGAGAAAAGTTCCCAAACCAACCTCAGTTGGAGACATAGAACCCCTAAATTAGCTTAGATATCAAATTTTGGAGGAAATATGCTACACTAAGGTTGCAAAATTACCTCATTCGAAAGAAAATGTGGGCTCGGATAAGGAGAAGTACTGTGCTTTCCACCAAGGGAGAGAAAAAAACACAAACAATTGCAGGCGTAGGTCTTCAAGAGCTCAACAGCAAGAATGAGGAATAGGAAAACTGACCTACTCCCTAAGGTGACGTCTTCCCCATCTAAGGTGACCAATGACGACCTCAACAAAGTGTCAATGCCCTAAGACCAACATCTTCCAAGATCGACCTAGGCCACAAAAATAAAAGGTTGACATCGGCCATGGAAATAAAAGCTCGATCTCAACAAATTGTCAATGCCCTGGGATCAACGTTCTCTAAGGCGACCAATGCCAAGCTCAAGAAAGGGTCAATGCCCTAGGATCAACATCCTCTAAGGCAGCCAATGCTATCGAGGAGCAACGTCTTCTAAGGCAGCCAATGCCAACCTCGGCCACAAAAATAAAAGGCCAACTTAGGCCAACGAAATAAAAGGTTGACCTTGGCCACATAAATAAAAGGCCAACCTAGCCCATAGAAATAAAAAGCCAACCTCAGCCATAAAAATAAAATGCCAACCTCAACCCCAAAAATAAAAGACCAACCTCGGATATAGAAATAAAAGGCCGACTTAGGCTATATAACTAAAAGGCTGACCTCCCCCACAAAAATAAAAGGTCAACCTTGGCTATAAAAATAAAAGGCCGACCTCAACTTGTCATCTGATGGCAATATAAGTCCTTGATCTATGAGGGCGCCAACAAAAATCTCGATGTTCTAGAGTTAAATGGCGGGATGCTCTACGTCATTCTCATCGTCCATGAATGGCAAACACTTAGTTGTTTGAGATACGACTTCGACCAACTTCACCTGACAATGCCTAAAGGGGACCAAGGTGTGTTAATCGACTTATGATTACCACGACCTTAGTTGTGAACTACCAATACAAATAAAAGGAAACATCTAAAGGTGGAGAGAAAAAGTTTATTGAAAGAAGTAAAAACCAATGCACGAACTATGAGCACCAACCGAGCACACTCAAAACACATGCTTGAGAAATGAACACTCTATCGACCTTAACACTAACCTTTGGAAGATTCACAAAAGAGTATAAGGGCCTTCTAGTGAAGCCCTATTTATAAGAAAAATCCGAGGATGATCTAACAATAGAAATTCAACAAGATCAAATGCATCCAACGATCTTTGACACTTAGGTGGCTCTGTGACATGTTGTCACCGCTATCACCGTTCTTCTAGCTTGAAGCCTGCAAACCTGAGCTCTAATTTTGTTTAAGGGGGAAGTGTCCACAACCTATACCAGTAACCTAACAGGGTCTAGCCAAATACACGTGTCCCATATTTTAACCAACCACAAAGATGAAAATGTCCCTCCTCAATCACCACAATTATAGGAATGCCACTCCACCTCCCTATAAAACACTTTCCCATATAGGTACTTTGTCACTTTTAGCATTTATCGCATTCTCTCAGCTCGAACCAAACTAACTTGACCATTTGAGTCTATTACCAATTTGGCTCCTAATTCACGTGTATACTATATATGACTGACTAAAGGATCGATCTTGCTCTCTAACTCGACCTCAACACAGCCATCGTCAAAAACCTTGAGAATTCAAATTGGTCAAGCTTAAACTCGGGGGATTTCTCGCCTCTAATTGGTCACATGCTCCTCCTCAAAACTTATTGGTCAAAATTAGAAAAGATAAAGAAGAGGGCCATAGATCTCAATATGCACATCATGTGATACATCAACAAACAAAAAAAAGTACACAAATAGAATATTAACGTAAATAGCCTAATTAAAAAAAATTATGAACATAATTACAAAATTTTAAAATATAGAGATGAGTCTTTTTGAATGTGCTTATACTTTTAAGCAGGTGTTTCAAACAGAAGTATTTTTTTTACTAGAAAAAGTAGCTGTTTTGCATTTGGATGCAGTAATGCAAAAGTACTTTTAATGGTAAAAGTCGTTTAGATGCAAAAATGTAAAAGTACTTTTGTACTGGTAAAATTACTGAAAAAAACATGCAAAAACAATTTTTTCTGTATTATGTTTGTATAAAAAAGTACTAATTACAAATTTTGAAAATTTTTTTAGATTAAATTTAAATTTCTAGTATATATTATTTAGTTAATTATTATTAAAAATTTTAGAATTTGATTTTAATTAAATTTAAAATAATCAGGTGTTGGGGTAATGTTTGTTTTGAAATTTGATAAGGGATAATTTTGTCCAAAAATATTGTCTTAAATATAATCTTTTGTAGCACCCAAACCTTTTTTTTATTTTAATAATTTTTTTCATAAGTCCATACAAATGCATCTTAGACAAGTATTTTTAATTTTTTTTTAAACGCAACTTTTGGGGCCAAAATAAAAAACCCAAACAAAATCAAGTTTTTCCTTAAACTACAAGACTAATTGAGTAATTTAACCTATATTTTCCCCCCTCTTGAAATCATGAACTTCTTATAAAATATAAAAAAAAAATCATATTTTTTGAAAAAAGAACAAGAAAAGTGTGATTCCCGTTCAAACTTCAAGCAGATTTGGTTCAATAATTTTTCTCACATCCAATTCATGTTTTCCACTTCTTCAGCTTGCATCATCAAATCTGAACTACCTCCTCAACAGCTACTTTTTGTAAAGGTGCCGTATTATATGATCCCTCAACAACCATTGATTACCCTTAATTCTTTGTTTTATTTTTTTGGGTAAGCTCTTAATTTTGTGCAACGCATGTTTAGAAAACCTTTTTGCTATGGTCATTATCAGTTTATATCTTTTGCTTTTTAAAAAGTTGATGAGGCCTAGATTCTGACTGACTCTTTGGCAGGTTTCGATTCTATTATTGAAGATGAATGGTTCATGAGTATCCTACACCAATTATTGCCCCTAATTAACTTTACTTTAATAAAAATTAAATATAATCTTTTGTTTATAGGAAGAAAGTATTTTTGATTCAACTTGTTCGTTAATTGAAATTAAGTCTCTCCCTAAACAATCTTAAGAATGCATTCTCTTATTAGTTTAGTGCATTTTCCTAAGTTTTAATTCCAAAATTCAAATTCAAATAATTAAAATAAGAAATACATTTCTTAGACTACTAACCTATCAAAATTGTTCAAAAGTTACTAGACTACATCTAAAAAATACAAAACATAGATTAAGGAAAAAGTTTGCACCAATTATTTTGTTTACTATGGCAGGGCAACAAAGGCAAAACACTATGCTTCTGAAAAAAAACAAATGCTAATTAGATGGGCTTATAAAAAAAATAGCAAAAAAAGTACAAAAGAATGTTTTAGCTAAAAATGGTAGCTTTAAATAAAAGTTCATACAATGTACAGAAGAAAAAAATGATCAATCATCTTTTAATGAAATTTTAAAAAAATATATTGTTTTAATATTTACTAATTACAAAAATATTATTTTTAATAATTTTATCAGTAAAAAATATTTTTATATTTTTACATTCAAATAATTTTTAGAATTTAAAAATATTTTTTAATTATTATATTTAAGTACAAAATATCTTCTACTTTTAATACAAACTTTCTAATTAAAGCATGAAGGAGCCATTTTTTTTTAAATCCATTCCAATGGATCTGAATCTACCAAAAAACGAGCAAAGGCCCACAAGAAAACTGGGCGCCAAGGAATTTTCCTGGAATGGTTGGCAACGAATATTTACGAGCTCCTGGCATTAGACGATTTGAACATCTAGAGTTCCTAAGTAGTTTTCGATAATGCCACATGTTAAATTTTGTAAGGAAAAATATAAATAAAAATTATATCCCTTATATATTAGAGCAAAAAATTTTCATATTTTGTTTCAAATTTTCTTATAGTGTTCACCATTACTGATTGTTTAAAAGCTTATTTAAATATGCATATAAATAATTTAATTACATAAAAAGTTTAATTCTTCTTAATATAAATCATATCGTGGATCGATCAAAACAAATTAAAACATTGTTATAAGTGCATAAATTTAAAGAAAAGAATTTCTCTTTATTTCAAAATTAAAATATGTTATTAATTTATTTAAAAATAAAACTGTGATGGTTTGACATTTTATATAAAACTAAACTATGCAAAGTTTTTTTTTTTTCCTTTAGTTACAACTACATGCAATATATTTTAGGTATTATACATTATATCACATTGTATACTAAATTAAGACATTTAAAATTTGTAAATATGTTTATCGCATTCTTATGATTATGTCTATAATAATAAAAATTAATAAAAAAAGTAATTTTTTTGGGTCAAATAGTTGAAACTTTAACTACGTGGCTCGACTTCTGTTAGGTTTGTGGCCCAACGTCCCATCTAACAAATAAAATGCAGTTTAGATAGTTGATTTTGGGCTGTTTTGTTCAGCCCAAAACAGTCCCTTGAATTGCCAAATTCTCGTTTTATTTCATATTCCCGATTCATTTATGCCCACATATCAGTACTGCACGGGGTCATATTGCATGAGATCCAAAGGCCAAGACTGAACAGGTTCCGTATAATATTGCACTCCATTTATGTACTACAAGAAATAACTACTTTAATACAGTAATTATTATAAAGGCTTAATTATAATTTTTG
>JASKGM010064954.1:0-17113 GCA_034509205.1 Ceratonia siliqua
ATTGTATACAGCTAACTAGTGAGAGAAACGCCACCTTTTTTTTCTTCTGTGATATATATGTAATGCACTAATCAATTGTTTATTAGATAATCTCTGTGGCTAAGATCTTCATTTGAATACCAGTACATGCCCTGCAGCTTTGATTATTGTTAATTTGTTATTATCGGAGCAATTTTTTGTGCGGCCTATCAAATTTCTAGCTGCTGGATGACCAGATGATTCAATATGAAACTGATTTACAATAATGTAGATAACATATAATAACCTTGCTAATAATGTTCTCTAAGACACCATTAGCCTTTTGGTTTCCCATTGAAAGGAAATCCAAAATAATGCCCAGCTCTGATTAATTTGCCTCACAAAATAAAGAATCATGTTCAGAGAGTGGCCCAGAAACAGGCAATGCAACTGGAGAGGCATCACTCATTTATATACACATACAACTGAAATTTACAGGCAATGCAACTGGTAAAATTTAGATTATTTTAAGGTCAGCAAAATATTACGTGCAATAAAATAGCAGCAGAAATCCTTGCCATTCATAGCAACATAATGACCAGCTGATGGAGATAATTCTTTCCATGAAAGAAAACTGATAGAATGGCAGTGTCCAAAGCTGATAGTAGTAATTCAAGGACATCTTAATGAAAGAAATACTTTAACATAATTAAACATAGTATTTGCTAAAAAAATAGTATGGATGTGAATTATTATGTTGTCCAAAAGAGTTATTTTGTTTTACATGAATTTTTTTCCTTTTAAAATACAAAAGAAAAACCCAAAAATGCACAAGTTGCAAGCCCATGGAGCAAATAAACAACCGTTTTCTACATTCAAGGCGCATGTATCACATCACTAACTACTCCAATTTCTTAATCACGATCTAAACACTAGTCTGTAATCAAGAGGCTCAAAGTACTTACCTAAAGGTATAAAAGTAAAATCAGCAATTCTTTTCTCAATATTCCTCACAATCTTATCACATCCTCGGGAAAGAAAAGTTTCAGAGCTTGTACGTACTCTAAACGTAAAAGTAATATGTACAGTTAAGGTTTGCAATCAGGCTAGGGGCAAGTGCATCTAAATAAAGCAAAACGCATATTTTATTCTCAATAATCAACTCACAGGACACTTGATAGGCAAATGTGGGAAAAAAACCAAACCTGCTGTCTTTACTCTTTCGACTTCTGCATATTCGACTGGGTTATACTGATTAGATATTCACATTCCTTCTTGATCTGCTCAGATTAATCAGCTAAATTTCAGTATTTGGAAAGTGGAGAGTTTACAAAATAACATTTTAATGCTCCAGTACAGCATGAACCTTAACCAAGAGTTAAATATTATCGCATAAGGTAAAAGTCACATTGTAATTTAAAATACATCATTTGAATGTTCTGTCAAGCATCATCTAGCCAAGGAAAAAACAGAAACGCTTTTTGGTGATATCATGACCATCAAAACATGAAGATGGAGGTAGAGGGAGGAATTCATCAAGGAGAACTACAGGATGAAATCCCATTTCTGAAGTATTCAAACGAGCCCTTCCATCCATTTCTCTTCACCCAAAGCAAGATCAGCACAATGTTTTGTGTATAGCATCCAACTTTAAACCCCCAATTGACCTAGCATTTATATCACCTTCCCACAGTTGATATAATCAAGGGTTGCTTTTATCTCACTATTGTTTACCTTCAAAGGGACAACCACCACACTCACCGGAGATGGAGACGGAAATGACGACGGTGACTTAATTAGGGCAACCTTTCTTGGAGGCATGATGGAAGACTACAGCCACAAAGGAACGAAGGAAGAAGACTGAATTCTTTGAATTCAGGGGAGAGAAATTGAGGGATTTGGGGGATGACTTGGAGTGAGGCTGAGGTGGATGGTAGATGGTGGATGGTGAGTTGGCAATATAATGAGGTGAAGTGTACATTTTTATGTCACATGGCTTTTTGGTTCTTCACATTAGTAATGGCCGTTAAAAAATTGATGGAAAGTTAACTAAGGAACCAAAACTGCAACTTTGATGAAACTGGAGGGACTATATTGTCTGATGAGATTAGGGTGACCAAAATTATAACTTTGACAAACTAAGGGGATTAAAAGTACAATTGAGCCTATAAGATAAGCTTAATGACAAATACCAAGAGTTGTCACTATCTCAGAGAGGGAGGAGTTTGTAATTAAACTTCAAGAGGTGGAAGACTGGTTATATGAAGAAGGAGAAGATGAAGCCAAAGGTGTACATGCATTCAAGCTTGAAGAGCTTAAAGAAATAAGATAATCTAATCAAAGAGTGTTACAAGGAACACAAAAAGAGGAGCACAATAATTAACCTATACATATATTGTATAAATAGGCTTAGAGAAGTGACTACATCATCTCTGAGGACTAGAAGGATTTGAAGAGAAAATGATAAATTATAAGAACTAATTTGGAAAAAAAAATATAAGAAAAAAAGATAGGATGATTTGGTAAGAGCAAAAGATACCCATGTTGAGGATGGATACCTATAGAAGATTGAGGACAAATGGCAAGATGCTGTGGCTAAGTGCATGGTTGAAGAAATATAAAAAAATGTTCTAGTGTGAGTGAAAGGAAATAATCCTAAAGGCTCGAACAATAGGACAACAATAAGTTAGACGATCTAGAAATCACACCAATGGTTATAGGGGGTGAAACCAAGTTAAGGGAGTGCAAGGCTAAGGCAAAGGGGTTTAAAGACAAAAGAGTGCATGGGGAAAGTGAGAATGAGAAGTGGAAAAGATTGGACATGCCATGTGTAATAATCCCATAGAGAGTTAAGGCACGAGTGAAAATTTAAAGATAATGAACATGAAGAGAATGGAGTGAATGAGCAGGGAGTCAATCAAAGCTGGACTTATAGGTGCAATTGACCACACCATACCCTACAGCTGACTAACCTTCACAGAATGTCTATAAATAGAGAGGCTCATCATTTTTGTGAAGAATGGAGGAGAAGGGCTCAGGAGGAGACCTTATAGCCCATGGGAGTTGCTCTGAAGGAGGTTCGTGTCACCAGAACTCATGTAAATATTTTCCAAATAATTTCTAAGCATTTTCTACTCCATTTCACTGTTCATGAAAAAAGAAAAATTGGTGTGGGGTTTCCTAGGGATCACCACAAGCATTTAGGGCATGATGGAAGTTATCAATAAACTCTCTTTGCTCTAGTGGGTTGTTCAGTGGCTTGGGAAACCACACGCACCAAAGAATTTTGGATTTAGATCATTCAAGGACTTTTCCATTATTTCGAACAAGAGGAACTTTACCCAAGCGATACCTAATGCTAAAACCGTTTTGGGTATTATTTTTTAGTGCCATAGGGAGTAGTTCAAAACAACGACTAGACCAAAGAAAATACAATTATGAAGACTCTAATTTAAAGGGACTCAGGTGAGGAAAATATCTTCAAAAGTATAACATAACACTTGAGAGTAGAAAAGGGTGTGTAGGAAGGAAATTTGGTAAATTCATGAGGAAAGAGGATTACCAGTAGAAATTGATCAACACAGTAGGAAGTCGTAGAAGGACTTAAAAGGGTATTTAAATTGTATGTAGGTAATGAAATCAGGAAATTCATGAGTAAGGGGATAGAGGAGGAAACTAATTTTAGTAGTAGGGAATTATAAATTAACCTAATGGGGATCAGAGCACTTGGGTGAAAAGGGAACGACAAGGCTAAAGGTTGAAATGGGCGTGGTAAGAATAATAGTAAATGAAACAAAAATTCTAGGAAATAAATAAAGAAGTTAGCATGGAATAAGAAAGGGTATGAGGGAAGGGTTATAAATAAGTTCTAAGTATTTAATAGAGACTTTAAAATAGAAATAAAAAGATGTCAAGGAATAATAGATAGAAAACTAGTAAGCGAAGATTGTACGATGTAAAGGATAGGGTTCCAAGAAAAAGTATAGGGTATTCGCATATAAAGGAAATAAGGCTACTAAGGGGGTACTCTTGGTGAGATGACAATCAATTCATTGTGAGGATCATGCAAGGTATGATCATGATGTAACCCATACGTTTATTTTTATTATTTTCTCTTCCAGAATGCATTATAAATCCATTAGTTTTCTTTTTAGATCCATATCATGTAAAAAACTATTTTAATTTGAGCCCATGAAACTATAGAATATTCTTACCCGATGGAAAGAAATAATATCATTTCGTTCATATTAGATAACACTTATGGAAAATCCCAGTATATTCTGATTTGAGAGGGCATAAGTGTCCATGTAATTATGTTATGATTTATGTTTTAGAAGTTAATATTTTGTGATCCATAGTTTGATTATGGTAGAACCAATAAGTGCACTTGGATTATAATCTCTGCCAGTTGAGTTGAGTCCTTGTAGAAGGTTTGGTTATTCCACTCCCCCTTCAATTGAGTTGAGTCTCGGATGTGAGATATTTTTCTCCTCCATTTGAGTTGAGTCCTAAAGGTAGGCCATTTGGATTCTTCCGTGAAACTCTATGGAATCCCATATTCTTTATTTGATTTCACTTTGAATTGAGAAATTAGAAACTAGATTTGTAAACTTGGATTACTTGAAATTTTATTTCATAAAGAATCTTTTGAGGTACATTATTTTCGTAAAGCATATAATTGCATTATGGTTCCTTCCCAAATATGTTTTAAACCTCAGTAACAAAGCCTAAATTTGATTGCTTTCCAAATAGGAAACTCACAAATATATCCTTACAATATAGTGGTAAGTATTTTGTTTTTTTGAAATATTTGACAAGGCATAAAATATTAAAGCATGAAATAAAAGATAAAACCCATATGGATAAAAGAGTAATGATACTCATATACCATTTTTTTTACGCCTTTCTTACACATCACTTTTAACTATTGATATATTATAAAATAATGATAATAATAGATGTTGGTAAGTGATAAATAATAATAAAATAATATGTGAGAGGAGTATAAGAAAAAATAGTGTATAAGTATCATTACTCTTGGTAAAATAAACGTAAAAGTAATCTCAATTTGATTGATTGAACGAGGCCCTTACATGGATAATTGATATCTTATTTATTGACTACAAGAGATAACTATTTTAATAAAAAGTTACGTAATTATAATAAATTATAAAGTAAACTAAACAACCACCAACTACTACCACTTATCTTTCCTAAATTTGGGTGCCGCTAATGTAACCATGCATCACATTAGTAACTTCCATGAAACTACTTCCTCTTTAATAATTGATAATTTGGCTGACAATTTATTATTTTGGTGTCAACAAATTCCAAAGTCCTCCATCTTTTATAATTTTAAAGGAGGCGTTTAGTATAAGAGAAATTTTTTTTTCTCTCAAGAAACTTAATTCCCGGGAATGTTAGAATTTGTGTTTGGTTAGCCTTGTAGATTCTTAGGAATGTTGAACATTTATTCTTAGGAATCTTGTATTTCTAAATTTGGTTTAGAAGTTATTTTTCTAGGAATCTAAGTGATTTTTACAAAAATATGCCAATATAAATATTGTTAAAAAAGAATAGATTGCTATTATATCTCATTTATATTTATATTGTGAGACCCACATATAATAAGCAACATAATTTTTTTTTTCAGACTTACATAGAGAAAACTTCAAATTTACATTTATATTACATTTAATTTTATATTTTTGAAATACCATCCTTGGGGTGGCAATGGACTACTAAGTTATCATGAAGCCTATGAAATTGCTATTAAAAAAATACTATCACGTGTTGTGTATTATGATACATCTATGCTTTCCAGTGTATTAATTTTTTAATAAATTTCTGGAATTGTATAAAATATTTTTGTGTATCAAACCTTTTAATTTATTTTATACAATTCATCGATTAGCTGGCAATCAGTAAACATTAGACTAACTTGAAGTATTCCTACAAAAAAAAAAAGAGTTTAAATAGATTTTTCGATTTATTTATTTATTTTATATTGTGAGACCCACATATAATAAGCAACATAAGCATGGGAACTCTTCCCCTCCTTTTTAGAGCTAGCATAGAAAACATGGGAGCTCAAGAACAACGTCATCGCAATGGACACTCCCACATCCACCGCAACCAACGCCGACCAAGCTTCCAACGCCATCTTCTACTAGGACAAATGGAGAAGGAAATGGGGGAAAGATATGATGTAGGGTTATTGGGAGGGTAGGTAAAAAGGTCTTTTTATCTCCAATAAAATTTTTGCATGTGGGAAGATTCCCACCCCCAATGAAAATTTTTTTTAGGAAACTTTGCTAAAATTTGTTATCAGGAATTCTAGTTTCCTAGGATTTTTTTTTTCAATTTTTCTACCAAACATGCATGGGAATTATAGGGCCTATTTGGAATGGTTTTAAAAAATAATTTTTTTTGTTCTATGAGAACAAAAAAACTTGTTTGGGTAAGTATTTTTATCAGTTATTTTTAAAAATTATTTTTGAAAACAATGATTAGAAAACAAAAAATAAAGAACAACTTTTTTGTTTTTTGGCTTGTTTTTGTCCTCTATTTTTTAAAAAATACGAAAAATAACTGATGAAAAATATTTTTACCTAAACAAGTTTTTTGTTTTTTTGTTCTATAAGACTATTTTTTATAATTGTTCTAAAAAATTATTTAAAAATAATAATAAAATAAAAACTGTTCCAAACAGGCCCATACTTTCCCAAGTTGTGATTTCTAAGAAATTTTAAGAGTTCTCTTGTACCAAACACCCCCTAAGTTCTCCCAATTTAGGAATTTTTGATAAGTTAATTATTTATTATTATACAATTCATTGTTTTCTACAATTTCATTACTAAGATACAAATCTTTATAATTAATTATTTTAGTAAATAATAAATTTAAAAAATTATCAGAATTAATTATTTTTCTATTTTTTGTTATTAAATTTAAACATCCACAAAAAAGACAAGAAATCACCATTTAACTTTTCCGTCCCTTTATTCTCTCTCCTTTTTTCTTTGGGTTCCTTTCTTTTCTTTACCCTCCCCAACTTCCAAACATATATTCTTGAGTGCTTGAAGAGTAATTTATGTCTAATTATAACAATATCCATCTTTATTGTGTATGGAGAAGAAATAGTGAAAACCAACTAGCTGACATCTCCATTAAACCTCTTGATGATAATAGGCTTGAGAACCTTAGAAAAGTCATGGAAATATGTGATGTACCTTAGGCCATGCATCTTTATCTTACATGTATACATGCATACACGACATTAGATAGGCTTGCATATTCAATATACATGCATACATGACATTAGAATAGGCTTGCATAAATGAGACACATGCATTTTGTTTTTAAGTTATTTGTTCTCTTGCATCATATTCTTAGGATGAAGAATAAATAAAATTTCTTGTCTCAAAATGAGTGCTTAAATTTTATTTCTTGGAACTTGATATTGGTATTTTAATCCTTACTACCCTTCATAGGTTATGCTTTTACATTCACACATGGAATTGCTAATAGGGATTTGACCGCATGTGTGAGACTTGAGTAGGCAATCGATATTGAGTTAATTAGATCCCTAGATTTGCATGGACCTTTGACTAGCTGAACCTAACTATATAAGTGGTCTCCACTATGCAAAGTGAAAAACTAAATAATATGTTATGCTTATCAAATAAAAGAACCAAAAGCAAAGAGGAGGGTCAAAAGTGCTAGGTCCTAGTGGCATTGGGTTTAACTTGCTTACACTATGCTATTCTTTTATCTCATTGCTGATTTCTGTTTAACTAGCTTGTCTCTTCTTACAAACTTGAGATTTTAAGTCCGATTGGCACCTTTTGTGTCTCACTACACATGTTAAGCACAAAGTATGTTCAGTATTGAGTAGTTAAATATCAAGTTAAGTCTTGTGAAATGATCTGAAATGAACTCATGAACAGACTTTCTATTCTTCAAGATTGCACTGCTCTTACTCATTTTTTTGACATTCTACAAGCTCTTTTTGTGCATCTAGTGTCATATAAGAAAACATTGGATATTTTGAGCATATCATCTTTGAAACTACATTTTGGCTTTAATATCTCATCATTTAGCATCTTATTCTTTGGCTATTTGTGACAAAAAGGGGGATATGGTGTTTTTGGTGTGTTTGGTGTGTAGTGTTTCTGATTTTTTTCCGATTGTTGTTTCTCATTTGTGTTTTGATGTTTTCTGATGTTGATAAATGGATACAATAAGTGAAATTGCTTTATCTAAATTTTGGTGTATTAACTCCTATCAGTACCACATTCTTCACCTAGTATTTGTGTTTAGTATGTTGCAGGAGACAAGTATTTCTTTGAAGACTTAGTTGAGTGTGAGTGAGGGATTTAATTGTAAATGGTGGGGCTCTGTTTTGTGGTTGTCAGAGTTTCATCCATATGGTTGGGAATATTATTTATGTTTTGTCACAGAATAGCCGAAGGGGAGTTAATTTGTTAGGATTTATCATTTTAAGTTGGCTAATTCCATGACCCCACTTAAGTCTTTGTTTTATAGTCTAATTCCATTGGTTTGTTTCCCTAAGATAAAAGGTGTCATGTGCCTATTAGTCCAATGGAAAGAGATTCTTTGACTAGGAGACCTACTAAGGAGAGTGCATATAAGAGTGGCTTTGAAGAAAAGAAATCAAGAAAAATAAAGAGGGTGTGGCGGCCATATTGAAAGGAGGAGAGAATGCCCAAATTAAATAGATGGCAGCAGCAATATTTTGCATAAAATTAAGGGGTGATTTGAGATATTAGGAAGAGATCCAAAATCTTTAACCATACATCTCTACATGAAGCTTCAGAGGTTCTGAAGGAAAAAAGCCTAGAGTTCTAGGAGAAAATCTTCGAAGGTTTTGAAGTGGGTATGCTATAGAAGAGGTTCTAAGGTATTGTAGAGGCTAAAGTTTAGTCACAGTTTGGTAAGTTGTCTTGTGCATTTAGTTGATTTGGCATATTGTCATTTAGGTCAATCACAGGTTTGTAATTTAACCTTGCTATAGTAGATTTGAGGTGGTGCCTTATACCTAGAATGGTTTTTATTTCAAAGAGTTCTTCAAAAGTTTTCCACTTCGTCAACAAATTGTTGTGTCCATTTTGTTTATTAGTTTTAATTAATTACATTTTTGTTGATTGAGTTTTTGGGTTGTGTGGTTTGCTATTTAATTGAGCTTAATATTTAGTTACGCCTATTAATCCACTCTAGGTGTTAGTTGAGTCTAAACAAGGATTTTTCACTTTTGATGAGAGGGGGAATGATGAGAATCAACAAGCACAATCAAAGGATCCATTGCCTGTTCTGGATAAGCCTATTACAAGAGCAAAAGTTAAGAAGATCAAAGAAACAATGGATTGACTCAAAATATTTGGGCTAAACAAACATCAAGTGTTCCTTTTAAAACGGTGAAAAGTATCCACTTGGGCCCAAAGGAGAATCTGGGCTTAATTAACATAATCCAAACAAGAGATGGGGCCGTTTAGCATGTGAATTATTATGTATGTATTTTTGTTGTAATTCCATGGGCTGGACCTTAATCTTTTAAGCCCATGCGTTTTTAGGGTTAGTTGTCTTAGGTTTTATTGTGTTTTGACAGCCACCTATATAAGTGATGTTTTTGGCTTTGTAAAGTTAGATTGAAGATTTTTTATATTGAAAGGAATTTTTCCTTCTTTGATTCGTTTTAGAACTTGTGAATTTATCAAGAATTGTATTCTTGTGGTGTTCAAACCTTGACTTATCACTCACATTCTCATTTATATATCTTGAGTGTGGCGTCACCTATCCTCCTTATAGCTCTAGTTTGTGTCTTCTTAGACTTTGGTTCTCTACTAGTTTTTTTTATACCAGCCAATTCAAGGGGTTGGCTGGTTTTTAAGGGGATGACGTGGCTACTTATGAGTTAGAAATTAGAATTGTTCTATTTATTAATCTTTAAACGGTTAAAGGAGGGATTTTTTTTGGCCAATGTTAATGGTGGGATTTGAGTAACATTCCCCAGGTAAAGGAATAAGGCACACACTAGTGACCGGGTACGTTTTTGTGATGATCTCAATCTAATATATTTATTATAATACATAAGTTATGTAAAAAATATTAAATATTTATTTAACTTTTAACATATTAAAATGATCACATACATTTTATATTAAACTTCAAAATGTATAATTTTAACTAATTTAACATTGTAAAAATTGTTGATGCTTACTATTATTTATAATATATTTAATAACATATAATGATATATTTTATATATTAAAGATTTATTAAAAGTTATAGTTTAATCACGGTTTGATCACTGAGACATGAACCGCTCATCTTTTCGGTTCAATCACCGATTCAATTTTTATAACATTAAGTATGAATTAAGATATATTAGTTATAATTATTATTATTTTTTTCAGTAATGAATTTTAATGTAAAATTAAAAAAAAAAAATTGCAAAACTTTCATTCTCAAAATCGGTCACAAACCAAATTTACAACTTTTTTTTTTCAAGAAATTTAGAACTAACTTTTGACTCTGAAATATCAGTTATGAAGCTGGATTGTTCCGTCAGCCAAAATAGAAGGTCATTGTATTCATACTGTTGGAACCAAATAGCAAATATCAAATCAACTGTATTATATATCATGTCACGTGGTTATCCTTTTCAAAATTTTGTATAACTAATTATTAAGTTGCTCTCGGTGATGGGTAAACATAATGGAAGATAGAAAAACATACCATTCTTTTTGTCAAAAAAAAATGCCCCATTTTAAAGAAAGAACGAGTGTAAATTACTAAATTGCGCATAGGAACCCGCCAGGATGCCCAATATTATGAGGAATTTCTGCTTGCAATCCTAAAGAAATCACACCATCATTGCAGTATTCCTTCATTTCCTTTGGCAATTACAGCGTAAAACTTGTTATCAACAATGATCGAAGTGAAATTTGAATCCTAGTCCTTTGCAAGTTCCTTTTTCTCATGACTAAATCATACATTTATCTTATTTACAAAAGGAATGGAGCGATTTTGACAATAAAGTTGATGTTTAAAACCATACATCACTTAGTTACAAAGAGAAGAAAGAAAGAAATTCAACAACCAAAGTTTGGTGGCTATCTATGTACGCTCTAGATCTTCCAGTTGTTTTTTCAAGAGCGCATGCTCATACCGCATCCTGTCGAGCCTAGTCTCAACCATGGACATTTCATCTTTAAGGTGGTGAATTCTTTTTTCCAACCAAGCTATGTCGGAAGGGCTTCTGGACACTCCATTTTCTATCCTACTCATATAGTCTGGTGGAGGGCTCACATGGATGTGTTGGGGTCTGGTCAACAGTACCAGAATGCTAAACTGCTGCATCAGAATAAAGGGTTAGAAGTAACTCAGATGTAAGTAATTGATATGCAACTATCCTTAGAATGCTACATAATGATTCTTCAGTCTTCATTAGAATGTAGTATTTCGTAAAACCAAAAATGAAAATTAAGCATTAAAGCCAAACAAGATGGCTCCACCTAAAAGGGAGAAAACTGAGTGAAAGATACAAAATGATTCTCTTCAGTCTTCATTAGTTACCAAACTTATGGCAAAATCAAAACTACTTGAAATTTTCTTTTATTTTGAGTTTCATGTGACTGGAATAGATCCATTCATTGACCAAGATTAAGAAACTGGAATAGGTGCATTAAAATTGAAAATTTGAATACTCACATATAAGTAATTGAACACCAAATTTAGAAACTCACAGAGATCTGTGATGGCAATGCTTTTTTAAAAAAACAAATTTTGTATTCGGCATCAAAGACAAAGTACATTAATCGAGCCATATTATAATTAACACCCAAATACTGGAACCATCCTGTAGATCAATTCAGTTGCAGAATATTGAGGCTAACAGACCATACAGCTAACTCATAATGCTCATCTGAAGTTATTCGCAGATATTCATATATTTTACTAAATCAAAGCCAAGAGGGTAGAATTCTAACATTCTGGTGTGGAAGTACGCACCTGCATGAAGAAAATGACAGCAACAATGATAACTAGGAACATTGAGAGATGGCTCTGACTTTTTAAACAAGACCTGAACTTTGTCATAAATTCTCTTAACATATATGGAACAGATGTTGAGTCAATCAAATTTCCTTGCAAAAGATTGCCAACAAGATGGTTTGCGTTGATGATGTCAGATATAGCCGTTACCCTTGTAGGGTTACTTGACTCCTGTGACCTTTCTGAAGATTCTCCAGATTTTGCTCCAATATCTAAATTTACTTTGCCATTTTGAGTCACACTAGAAGTAGCACCACTTTCTGCATCATGAAAAGTCAATTATAAATCTTAATACAAGATATTTCATTATTGGTATCAGGAAAACATACAAGTTTAACTTTTGAGAGATAATAAAAATGTTGTGAAATTGAACCTTCATGTTTTTCAAGGTTCTTTTGCTTTAACAACTCATGTGCCTGACAGAAATGGGCATTTAGACTCAGATCAGAAGAGAAAAAACAGCATTGATCTATTATACGGAGCAAACACACCAGGGCACACATATACACACAAGAAGAAAGATAAATGAACTTACCATGTCTATCCATGTCGCATAAGCTTCTCGACATTCTTCAATTGTTGACTGTACTATTTTACCTGTGATTATGTATGCCCATTTGGAATCAAAGAAAGTCCAACTTCATGACATTAAAAGCAATGCACATCTCAATGCAACTCTTATGTGTGTGTGAGAGAGAAAGAGAGAGAATGCGTGTTAAACAAAATTCTAAAGATTTAATGAAACTATAGGGACACTCCTATTACTCTTAGGAATATGCTCATCTCCTTTCTTAGGAATAGATCAGATGTTTAAAATAACATTAATCTTAAGAAACCACAATTCTGACATTTTTGGGTTAAATTATAGGTGTCAGAATTTGGAAGACAAATTGTAAATAAAAAACAAGGTAGTTCATGAAGATGGAATTAACTTACAAAAATTAGAGGGTAAGAAAGAGATGTGCAACTCAATGTGTGTGTGAGAGAGAGAGACAGAATGTGCATTAAACAAAATTCTGAACTGAAAGATTTAATGAAACTATAGGGACACTCCTATTACTCTTAGGAATATGCTCATCTCCTTTCTTAGGAATAGATCTGTTTATGTGAGAAAGGAGAATTCTATCTCTTGTATTTGTTTTACAATCAGAGAGGTGAATATATACACCTATAAACATAATTACACTACTAAAATTAAGCTAGGAATTTAATGTTAATTATAGGAAATAATCAAGAAGCTAATCACTAATTATAAGGGATCCTCATTACTGATTACAGGGGATTAAATGCAAATCACATCTATTCATAATTTCCACACTCCCCCCCAAGCTGGTAAGTAGAGATCTTCCATTCCTAACTTGGATATGATTGCATTGAACTGTGGGTTGTTTAGTCCTTTAGTAAGGACATCTGCCAATTGGCTTCCAGATGGAACATAAGGTGTGCATATCAAGCCGCTGTCAAGTTTCTCTTTAATGAAATGACGATTAATCTCTATGTGCTTCGTCCGATCATGCTGTACTGGATTATGGGTAATGCTTATTGCTAACTTGTTATCACAATACAGTTTCATAGGTCCGCTCCACTTGATTTTTAAATTTTCGAGAATGATCTTTAGCCATAACAACTCACAAATTCCTTGTGCCATTGCTCGAAATTCTGCCTCTGCACTTGATCTAGCTACAACATTATGCTTTTTACTCCTCCATGTCACAAGGTTCCCACCGTAGAATGTACTATATCCTGATGTGGATCTTCTATCCGTAGGAGATCCTACATAGTCAACACTAGTATATGCTTCTAGATTCAAATTTATGTTTCTTTTAAACAGAATTCCTTTTCCTGGGTTAGCTTTCAAATAGTGTAGTATTCAATAGGCAACTTGTAAGTGAGCTTCCCTAAGGTCATGCATAAACTAGCTGACTACACTGATTGAATAAGCAATATCTGGCCTTGTGTGTGATAGGTATATTAGTTTCCCAACTAGTCTCTGGTACATTTCTCTATCGACTGCCGGATCTTTAGTAGCTTCTCCAAGCTTGTGGTTGGGATCCATAAGAGTTGGTGCTGGTTTACATGCCAATTTCCCTATCTCTCTTAGAAGATCTATGACGTACTTCTGTTGAGAGATAAAAATTCCTTGTCTTGAGTAAGCCACCTCAATTCCAAGGAAGTATTTTAGTCTTCCCAACTCCTTTATCTCAAACTCTTTAACTAAACATTCCTTTATTGCTAGTCTTTCCTTCTCTTCACTCTTAGTTATGATGATATCATCCACGTATACTAACAATACTGTAACTCCTCCTGTTTTCGAGTGTCTAACAAAGAGAGTATGATCCCCTTGACTTTGCCTATATCCCATAGAAGCATGACTTTGACAAATCTTTCAAACCAGGCCCTAGGTGACTGTTTAAGGCCATAGAGGGCCTTTTTTAACCTGCACACTTTATTTCTTTCTACATTAAAACCAGGAGGAACCGACGTATATATTTCTTCTTCTAATTCCCCATGCACGAAAGCATTCTTCACATCAAATTCTGGAGTTCCCATTCAAAATGAGCAACTAGAGATAGGAGAACTCTCACCATGTTTAATTTTGCAACCGGAGCAAAGGTCTCTTGATAATCCACCCCATAAGTCTGAGATCCTTTTGCTACAAGCCTAGCATTATATCTTTCTAGGGATCCATCTGCTTTATACTTCACAGTGAACACCCATTTACATCCGACTAATCTCTTTCCACTTGGTAGATCAACCAGTTCCCACGTTCTATTTTTCTCAAGAGCATTCATTTCAACTCTCATAACTTTCCTCCACTCTTCCTTGGATAAGGCCTTGTTGGAAGTCCCACATTGCTTGAGTAAGGTCATTAAGTGTTGTATATAAGTGGGAGGTATCCCTTCCCTCACAAGGCACTTTTGTGAGGAGGAGTTAGGCCACCACAAAAATTCAACATGGTATCAGAGCTGGTGACCCAAGATTGAGATCAGAACCCATACCAAGCACGGAGAAGTGGTGTACTAGGTTCACTCTCTCCGGTCGTGAGGGGGAGTATTGGAAGTCCCACATTGCTTAAGTAAAGTCATTAAGTGTTGTATATAAGTGGGAGGCATCCCTTCCCTCACAAGGCGCTCTTGTGAGTAGGAGTTAGGCCACCACGAAAATTTAACAGGCCTTAGTTAGGGTATTGGGTATGGAAATAGTGTTTAGGTTAGTGAGGAAGGTCTGATGGTGAGGTGAGAAATTTTGGAAGGATACTGAGTAAAACAAAGGGTATAAAGGCCTTTTTGTACACTCTTGGGTTCTTTTCCTTTTTGCAATAGGAAGAGAAAGTTCAATGTCTGAAATTTCTGGTTCATCTGGTTCACTCTGGGAAGAAAGTTCAATGGGCTTACTCTGTGAAGAAAGTTCAGAATTTGTATTTACCTCAGTTATAGAATTTAGATTGGAATCTTGAACTAGCATCAAATCAGAAGTGGTTGCTTTCTTCCTTGAATACACCATCCCATATTTTCCATTATCAATATCAGTATTATCTGTAGCAAAAACAGAGTTGGGTTCAAATGGTTGGCTAGGAAAGGAAGACAATTCAAAAAATTCCTTATCTCCAACATTGACAAACTCTCCCTGAAGATAAGGTTGGGAATAATATGGTTTTCTCTCTGCAAAAGTGACATCAGCAGAGATATGGATCTTTCTAGAGGGAGGATGATAACATTTATATCCTCACTGAGTAGGAGAATATCCTATAGAGATGCATTTGATGGCACGAGGATCATGTTTCCCTCTTTGGTGACTATGAACATGAACATAGGAAGTAGAGCCAAATATCCTAGGGTGAGATTGTTGGTGGATCGCACATCAGGATAGAAGTGAAAGAGTGACTCCATTGGGCTTTTAGAATCAAGGACCTGAGATGGCAACCGATTGATCATATAGGCAGATGTAAGAACGGCTTCCCCCCAATAGGATTTTGGGACATTTTGGTGAAAGAGGAGAGCTCTAGTAGTGTTTAAGAGATGCCCATTTTTTCTCTCGGCTACCCATTTTGTTGAGGGGTATTAATACAGGATGACTCACAGATGATGCCATCTTTTTGGAAATAGGGTGATAGAATTTGATTGAAATAGTCTTTGGCATTATCGGATCAAAATCGCTCGATTTTTGTACCAAACTGGTTATGTATCATGGAGAAAAAATTGGGTAGGATATGATCCACATCAGATTTCTGTTTTAGCAAAAATAATTAGGTGACTCGTACAATCATCGATAAAGGAGATAAACCACTTTGAACCAGATATATTAGAAGTAGGAAAGAGACCCCAGATATCACTATGAATCAATTGAAAAGGAGCCGTAGTTCTTTTATTAACAATAGGAAAAGAAACACGTGTATGTTTGGCAAATTCACATACACCACAATGTAAACTACTCATATCAACTCTTTGAAATAAAGAAGGAAACATAATTTTGATGGTTGTAAATGATGGATGACCCCAACGAAAATGATGACGCCAAATGGCATCTTGATTGGAAGTAGATAAAAAAGACGCAATAGAACTGATATTGGCAATGGAATAAATGGATGCTGACTCCAAGTAGTAAAGTCCTTCATTTTCCTTAGCAAGTCTAATCCTCCTCCTCGAACCTAAGTCTTGAAATTCACAATAAGTCGGTTAAAAAATAACACGACAATTCATATCTTTGGGAAGTTTTTGGATAGACAAGAGGTTATTTGACAATTTTGGGACATGGAAAACATTCTTTAAAACAAATGTAGGAGTAATTTTAATATTTCCTATGTTTGCTACAGTTGTGTATGTGCCGGTAGCAATAGTAATCTTTCTATTGCTAGGACAGGGTGTATAGGTGCTGAAGTTGTGTGAAGAATTGGTCATATGGTTGGTAGCTCTAGAGTCTATAACTCATGAGTCTAAGAGTATATGTGGAAAAAGAAAAACAGAGAAGAAATTGAAATGTATTTCATTGATTCATTATAAGGTAATCACACCCTTAATATATACATAAGGTGCCTTATGTAAAAAAGGAAAGAAATCAACTCCTAATTACAGAATTAATT
>JASKGM010064965.1:0-13773 GCA_034509205.1 Ceratonia siliqua
TAGTCTCATGGCAGAGTAGGTGTCCAAAGCCTTTTTCTATAATAAGACACAAAAGCCAAGATGAGTGTTGACTTTTCTAATCAAAAAGCAACTCAGGACAAAAGGACAAAATATTGCCATTTTACTTTTCAATATAAAAATGGTTAATATCATCAAAATAAAGTTTTCTTTATAAGCCTTGGGCAACAGAATGTATTCAAATAATGAGACCCTCTTCCCAAACCATAGTGTCTACATCTAATGGTAATCCCTCTCCTATAGTTAGAAAAGGCTCACTTACTCTTGCTGAAAACCTGAATTTGGATTCTGTCTTAGTTATCCCTACACTTGAACATAACTTAATGTCTGTCTCTCAAATTATTCATTCCTTGAATTGTATTGTTATCTTTTGGCCTAACAGTTGTGTTTTCAAGGACATTTAGGCTTAGAGGACATTTGGTTATGGTAATAAAAGAGGGAATCTCTATTACCTTGATTTGATGCCATCAAGCTCCAGTCAGTTAGCTCAAGTGGATGATGAAACATGTACCCTTTAGAAGTCTGAAATTTGGTTATGGCATAGATTTTTAGGTCATCCATATTTTGGTTACTTGAAGAAATTATTTCCATAGTTATTTTCTAAGTTAAATGTATATGATTTTAAGTGTAATGTTTGGAAACTGACCAAAATCCACCGTGTTCCTTTTCCAATTAGTATGAATAGAAGTCCGTTTCTGTTTATGCTTATCGTACATTGATTCCCTAGTGGAGTTGCCAAACTGTCACAATGTGACGGCCAGTAAAAAGCCATCATTTTATGACTTTTGGGTGTGTAAGGGAAAACATAGAAAAAAAATGGAGTCGCCACTAATTAATTAGAAGGATAATTGGGATCCTTAAAAAAGGAAAGAAAAAAACTGGTCCTTGGAATCAGAGGAAGGGTTCGAGAGTCTAATTACGTGTGGGAAAGGTGTTAGGCACCCCACAATGTCCATCCCTAAGGATGGTTACCCTAAATTATTTTTGCTTAAAAATTTAATATATTTTAATTACCCCTTTTATTAATACGATGATAAAGAACAAAGATGGAGAAAGAAGTAACTTGGCCTGCCTTACCAAGTAAATGCCTACGTACCTCAAAAGGGATCAAGGTCAACGTAGTTCGAGATAGTTTGATTAAATTAATTAGGTGAAAAGAAATTAGGACATTAAGAAAAATAAGATTTCCACCTAAAGCCTGGAAATTAGTACATTGGGGATATAACCTCTACTGCAAGCCTATGGAAGCTAGGACCTCAGGGAATATAAAATTTCACTGAAAGCCTAGAAAAGAAAGAATCAGGGTTCTGGGAAGATGAACTTCCATTAGAAGCCTAGGAAAAAATAAGCAAGACTTCGGGGAAGTTGAACTTCCACTGAAAGCTCTTTGAAGATTGGGTCATTGAAGCAAGGATGAAATTTATAAAAGTAGTAGAGCAAAAAGGAGATTTATGAAAGAAATGGGGCTAAAATGCAATTTTTGGAAACTTGAGGCCAAAATGAAATTCTTGAAAAATTAGGGTGCTAAAATGAAATTCCTAAAAGTAATGGGGCCAAAATGAAATTTTAAAAATAACATAATAAAAAAAAACAGCAACTAGAATCTATATTAAAAACAACAAATAAAATAAGATAACAACTAAAATATACCTTAAACTAACAAATAAAATTATAGCAACAACAAACAATAAAACAAATAAAAAATACTAGAAATAATAAAAAAATATTAAAAAGAAAACCAAAAATAGTAAAAACATATTAAAAAACAAAAACAAAAATAAAAAAATGGATTAAAAATAAAAAAACGAAATAAAATAGAAATAAAAACATATTAAAAGAAAAACAAAAACAACAATAACTGAAATAATAAAACATATTTTTAAAAAAATTAACATAGTCAAATTTGAAACAAACAAATACCCCCTTACTCATGGATCCCTCCAAGAAATCTTAGACCCAAGAAATTTACACATCATTGTTCTCACCAAAAAAGTATTTACAAAAAAAGAAAGTTAGAAGGAAAAGAAATCAACTAATGATGAAAAAATGGTTACCTCTATGATGATTATAAGAACCAACTCTCCCTCTCCCTTGTTCACACTTCTCCTTTTAAGATCACCCAAAATACAACACTAAAATTAGAGAATGAAAAGAAATGAAATGAATAAAAATGGAAATAATGGTGAGGGAAGAAGATGAAAAAAGAAGAGAATGGAGAGCGAAGAAGATGAAAAAAAGAAAAGGAGGGGGCGAGTAGGACGTATTGAGATGAGAGAGTGAAGGAGATGAGAAAAAAAGAATGGGTGAGTGTGTGTGTAAGAGATGGAAGAAAGAAAGAAAAAAAAACCGTGGAGAGCCAAAATAGGAGTGGATGTGAGATGAGGGAGTAAGGAAGAATAAGATAAAAAAGAGTGGGTGAGAAAAAAAGAGAGGTGGTGTGAGGAAGGATATGAAGTGAGGAAGTGGATGAAGTGAGTGGAGAATTAGAGAGTGGGTGAGATTAGAGAGAGAAAAAAAAAGAGAGAAAGAGAAAAATAAAAATAAACAAAAAAAATTGGGGGAGACGTGAGTGTGTTGAGAGAAAAAGAGAAAGCGGGTGAAAAGAGAGATGTGGCATGGGTGTGTTGAGAGAAAGAGAGAAAGTGAGTGTGTTAGCCAAAAAGAAGAAAAGGGGATTGGGTTTTAAAATTGGATTTGTTTTTTTATTTAATTTTTGTTTCTTTTATATTTTTGTATTCTTCTTTTTCACATTTTGTAAATAAAGTAAGCTAGAAATAATAGACGCTTCCTTCTATATTCTTTTTGGCTTTTGTATTTACTAATAATAAAATTTGTATAAGAATAACAAAAAAAATAAAACACTGGACAAAATTGCGTGTTTCCACTTATTCACTGTGATGTATGGGGACCCTCCCAAAATTCTTCTCTTAGGGCTTCACGTTGGTTTGTTTCATTTATTGATGACCATACTCTGATGACTTGAATTTTTTTTGATGAAATGTAAGAATGAAGTTAGTTCACTTTTCCAAAAATTTCATAAAATGATTACCACTCAGTATCAATTTAATATATAGGTTCCGCGCACTGATAATGGTGGTGAATTTGTTAATCAAGCATTGAAACAATATCTTGACATACATGCAATTGTTCACCAAACAACTTGTCCTTATAGCCCCAAGCAAAATAGGGATGCAGAGCGTAAGAATTGCCATCTTCTTGAAGTTGTGCTGGCTTCCTTGTTTGGAGCTCACATGCCCACTAGTTACTGGGGTGAAGCCATTACTAGTACAGCCTACCTCATCAATAATACTCCTTCTAGCACACTGTAATTTTAGACCCATTTTGTTGTTCTTCATAAAGCTGTAAGTGCTCCCACTGTAGCCAACCTTTCTCCTAAAGTTTTTGGCTGTGTTGCTTTTGTACATATTCACAAATTCCTAAGAATAAGTTGGAACCTTGGGCTCTCAGGTGTGTGTTTGTGGGCTATGCTTCTCATTAGAAAGGTTACAGCTGTTATCATCCCCATCCCATAAATTGTATATCACTCTTGATGTTGTGTTTCATGAGAAAGAAATGTATTATACTGTACATGAGTCTTCACTTCAGGGGGAGAATCAAGTGGAACTACAAACTCTAAGTCATCATTTAGACTCCTTGGAAAGTATAAGTGGTAGTCCATTAGATACAAGTAGTGAATGTTCACATGGTAATGAACTAGGTGAAACAGATGAGTTGGCTATGAGAAATGCATATTAAGTTTTCCCTGATGTATCATCTTACTTTAACCAATTGGACTCCCAAGCCAATTCCTTTGTTGAGCCTCAGGTAAACTCTGAACCTTATCTAAAAAGGTTACCTTCTAGAACAACCAGAGGAGTATCTAACGTTACTTATGAGCCTGATTTTACTTCCAAAGCTAAGTACCCCATAAGTAACTTTGTATCTTATCATAAATTGTCAAAGGAGAGTAAAGCATTTGTGAATCAATTGTCTGCTATTCCTATTCCTAATAGTGTGCAGGAGGACTTGAAAGAACCCAGATGGAAAGATGCAATGAATGAAGAAATAAGATCTCTTCAAAAGAACTCAACATGGGAAGTTGTTGACTTACCTGAAGGGAAGACTTCAGTTAGCTGTTGGTGGGTTTACACTATCAAATATCAAGCCGATGGATCCATTGAACATTTCAAAGTGTGAATTATTGCTAAGGGTTATACCCAAACCTATGGTGTTGATTATATGGAGACCTTTGCATTAGCGGCCAAGATTAACACAGTTCGTATTCTTGTATCTCTGGCAAAGAATCTTGAACTACCGCTATATCAATTTGATGTAAAGAATGATTTTCTGCATGGGGATCTCCAAGAAGAAGTTTACATGTACTTGCCTTCTAGATGTAATGTTCAAACTAAAAGAAGTAAAAAGGTATGTAGATTAAAAAAATCACTATATGGCTGGAAGCAGTTTCCTAGAGCATGGTTTAGAAGGTTCACAAATTTCATGAAGTCCATTGTATACCAACAGAGTAACTCATATCATACTATCTTTTTCAAGCATAACAAAAATATATATATATCATAATGCTCCTTGTGTATGTTGATGACATGATAGTAATTGGAAATGACCTTGAAGAGGGGAGGAAATTGCAAGACCAACTTGCTCAAGAGTTTGAAATGAAAGATCTTGGTCAGTTGAAGTAATTCCTTGGGATTGAAGTGTCAATATCAAATAGAGGTATTTTTCCATGCCAAAGAAAATATACCTTGGACTTAATGACTGAGACTAATATGATAAATTGTACTCTTGCTAAAACCCCTATGGAAGAGAATTTGAAACTTAGTATGCATTCAAATCAAACTCCTACTAACAAGGAGCAATATCAAAGACTAGTTGGGAGATTAATGTACATGGCTCACACTCATCCTGATCTACCTTACGTTTTGAGTGTCGTTAGTCAATATATGCATTCTCCTGCTGAAGAACATATGAATGATGTCATGCGTATCTTGCGTTATTTAAGAGCCTTTCCAGGAAAGGGAATCCTTTTTAGAAAAGGAAATAATTTGAGCGTTATTTAAAAGCCTTTCCAGGAAAGGGAATCCTTTTTAGAAAAGGAAATAATTTGAGTATTGAAGGCTACACTGATGCAGATTGGGCTGGATCTGTTGAAGATAGATGTTCAACCTCGGGGTACTTCACATTTGTAGGTGGAAATCTAATTACTTGGCAAAGTAAAAAATAGGAGGTGGTAGCTAGGTCTAGTGCTGAGGCTGAATACATAGGAATGGCTAAGGCCATATGTAAACTATTGTGGATAAAACATCATGCAGGAGTTACATTTTGAATAGACTAGTTTTATGAAGTTGTACTGTGATAGCAAAGTTGCTTGTGATATTGCACATAATCTTGTTCAACATGATAAAACCAAACATGTTGAAGTTGATAGACATTTTATCAAGGAGAAATTGGAAGCGAAGCTTATTGAAGTTCCTCATGTTCAATCACAACACCAGCTTGCTAATGTTTTAACTAAGGCTGTATCTAGCCAAAGCTTTAATAGGTGTCTTAACAAATTGGGCATAATTGATATCTATGCACCAATTTGAGGGAGAGTGTTGACAATTCTATCCAATCTTTTGTTATCTATTACTATTGTATCCCTTCTTATTTTATTATTTCTTATCTCTGCTTTCCTGATGTAAATACCCTAGGAGTCTCTATATTGTTTTCAAGTTGGAATGAAGAGTAACAAAATGGTTCTCTCATTATTTCTCTTTTGATTTATGAGAATTTTGGGATAGACTTGATTATATTTGATGTTTTTAATGAAAAAAATGGTTTTTGGGATCATTGAGTAGTTTGAAATTAGAATACCTAAGTGTACTTAGAGAACTTGATATTATGTGAAATCTTGAGAGATTAAGTTCCAAAATGCCTGTTATGTAAATATGATTTTCATGTTAGGTAGACGTCATGTAAATATAA
The DNA here is from genome assembly GCA_034509205.1 of Ceratonia siliqua. Lineage (NCBI taxonomy): Eukaryota > Viridiplantae > Streptophyta > Magnoliopsida > Fabales > Fabaceae > Ceratonia > Ceratonia siliqua. The sequence goes on from JASKGM010064965.1 coordinate 6,004, forward strand.
TTCTCGGTCTAGTGTATGATTTCCAAACACCCTGTTATGTAATTATAGTTCTACGTCAGGATGAGTCCCGAATCATGATCAGGTTGCATTAATTCATTACTATATGAATTTATTCACTTTGAGAAATCTAACTTGATCCTGATTGAAATATTTTCTGATCATGGATTTGACATGTATTTTATATATTAATTTGGGTAGTTTAATTTATGTGATGCTTACCCAAAAGTACGAATATAAATTTTGTTTCCCTGTACCCTTTAACATGGCTTCCATAATGCTTTGTTCATGATGTTATGCTTAGTTTGTTTAGATGTGTTTTTGTGTCCTTATGATTCACTTCATTTGTCATGTTGTATTTCGCTTTTAAAGATTCCTAGCGTCAGCCACCCAAATTTTAGGCTTCACGATAATTTGACACGGCATACTATTTTGGAACACAAGCTACCTTTGAAAATTGTATACATTTTAAGATTTTTGTTAGTGTGCCTCTAATATTTTGTCTACATAATGAATTTTTCTTTCTTGCTAATATATATATTACTCTTCATCAACAATATAGATACAAATATAAGAAATGTCCAGTACTTTTTACTTGCTAATATACATATTATTAAATCTGAAGGGTTGGTCTAATGGTTAAGGTGATGTGCTTCTTGTCTTGACTACTTAGCTTTAAACTTTGGGGCTAACACCTTATAGAATATTCTCTTGAATACATCAGGTTGATGTGCGAGATGTGCTATTATAATTGCCTTGAGATGGATTTAGTTTCACTTGATCTTAACCTGATCTGAAAATATCTCTATTATATAAAAAATATATATATTATTAAAATAGAATCATAATGAGGCAACATAGAACTTCACTTCATTGCATCATTATAATTATAACTTCATTGGAGCAACTTCACCGTGCACATTATTTTGCACCAATTTCTACCTTTACTAGTTTGAAAAATGATTTATTATCCTCTGTCTCATCTCAAAGTTCAACTCAATCCTCAATTTCTTTTAATTATTTTAATATATAGTATTATTAAAAAATTAATTAATTTAATGTGGACTCAATGTCATCCTGCATTTCAAACCTAAATTGGCCACTTTTTTCTTTTAAAAGTTGTTTATTGTTAATGGAACTTATAACTTTTATTTAAATATTCATGCGAAGATTTTGCACTTTTCTCCTTAATCTTTTCTCTTCTTTGCAATGTGTTGTATAATTTATTAATTGTAATATATTATATATTTAACTATTATAATTTAGCAAAATTGCACTCCTACCATTTACTTGATGCTAAATTTAATAATTTAATATATTATGTGCTAATTATATAACAAATTTAATTAAAGGCAAAAAATAAGATGTTTTATTGTATAAATTAGCCTAAAAATGCCCTTCAGTCCTATCATGTTTTTTTACGTTTCTCCTATTTATTTTGGATGCAAATCAAGTTACATAGTGAGTTTGTTATTTTCTGGCTTCTTATTAATTTTATTTATTTATTTAGCTTCGAGTAGACATCAAATTTACAACTTTTAATCTTAAAGACGATTCTACTATAGCCAAATGTTCATTGGTCACCTCTTATTAAATTGTCACATTACATAATTAGCACATACAGAGTAAAATTGTCAAATTTAACATTAAATTAAATAATGAGGGTGCAATTCGGATACATCACAATAATTAAGTGTATAATGAGCTATAATTAAAAAAGAGGAATGATACCGGGAGAAAAGTGCAAATTCCCCCAATTCGGACACTGTTAAATGGAAAATACATGAAAGCTTGAGATTTTTTTTTTAATCAGTAGATAGAGGATGAGTGAGAATTTGAACTCTCAACATTAAAGTCATCTGAACACTTAATGTTAGGGGGGGTATCATTTGAGCTATGCTTCATAGGCAAACTTGAGGAAAAAATCTTAGGTACATACCTTACACTCAAAATAAGTGTAAGAAACCAATGAGATTTCACAAAGATAGGTGTGTAATGGATCAAAATCTGCTCATGTTTGGAGAGAGATAGATAAAATATGTAGGGCTCACTACTTAATTAGTGGGCCTCAACCACTTATATTTATTACTTGTGAACACAAACACATTGTGCTTATCTCTCTTTGAGCATGACAATATCTTTTAGGAACATAAGAGGATACAAATATAGTGTTAGCCTTATCACCTAACATGCCCATTTATTTAAATGTTGATGGATTCTTTGAACCTATCCTAAATACAAAGGCGTGTATGTAAGAAGTTTTTAAAATTGAAATGATAAAGTCATTAATTTTGGAGTGGGACTAATGGCATTCTCAAATGCCTATTGGCACCCTTAACAAATACTCTTTTATTAAATATTTTTTATATTAATTAAATACTAGGTCACCCAAAAGAGATTATCTCTACTTCTCATGTCAACTTGGCAAAAGTAAAAGATTGCCATTTCCTGAATCCACTAGAAAATCTCAAAGACCTATTGATTTGATCCACTCTAATGTCTGGGTTTCACCTGTAGTGTCTAGGATTGGTTGTCAATTTTATGTTATTTTTATAGATGATTTCTCTCGTTTCACATGATTGTATCCAATTCAATTTAAATATGAGGTTTTCACTTGTTTCATTAAATTTAAAGCTCTAGTTGAAAATTATTTCTCCGCAAAAATTAAAGAGTTTTAATTAGATAATGGCGGTGAATATATTTCAACTCAATTTATTCAATATTTTGAAATAAATGGAATTAATCACCGTTGAACCTTTTCACATACATCATCACAAAACTGTGTAGATGAGAGAAAACATCGCCACATTACTGAAATTAGACTATGCCTCCTTGCCCAATCTCACCATTCTTCTACCTTATGGGTTAAAACTCTATCCATAGCTACTTACCTCATTAACAGACTGCCACATAGCTGCTTACCTCATTAACATGACCATGAGGTGACAAAAAGTAACATTATAGAGATAATTAGGATCTTTAAAAAAAAAACCAAAAACTGGCCATTGAAACTAGATAATTGGTTCGAGAGTCTAATTATCCTTTTTATTATTAATATGACAAAAAGATAAAAGATGGAATAACTATACCTGTCTTACTAGGTAAGTGCTTACGTACCCCAAATGGGATCAAGGTTCACATAATTCGAGATAATCTTGATGAAAAATTACTCAAGGAGGATGTACAATCACTCCCCTAGGACAACTAGCAAATAATGCAGAGGCTATGAATCCTCACTCAAAGTTAAAGGAAATAACAATGCGAAAACACTTAATTCTAACCCACAGTCAAAAGACTAGGACAATGTGGAGGCGTTGGATCCTCATCCAATGTTCTAGAGGAATAAATAATGTGGAGGCACTAAGTTCTCACTCAAAGTCCTAGAAAAAGACAATGTACAGGCACTAAGCCCTCACCCAAAATACTAGAAAAAGACAATGTGGAGGTACTAAGCCCTCACCCAAAGTCCTAAAGGACTAGACAATGTGGAGGCACTAAGCCCTCACCGAAAGTCCTAGGACTGGACAATGTGGAAGCACTAAGTCCTTACCCAAAGTCCTAGAAAAAGACAATGCGGAAGCAATAAATCCTCACCCAATGTTCTAGAGGAATAAACAATGCAAATGCACTAAGTCCTCACACAGAGTCTTAGAAAAAGACAATATGGAGACACTAAGTTCTCACCCAAAGTCTAAGAAGGAATGGAGTGATCCTTGGAATCACGTTCAATTAAGCAAATTTGAACATAAAGGATAATATTAGAGTGATATTAAAGTGGGCCTATGAAGTTCTAGATTAAATCCCAAGAAACATTTCAATTCCATGTGCTCTTGAAAATTTATCCCAAACCAATATTGCTCAAAAGGGAAATTTTGAAGCCCAAACCATTTTAATTCAATGGGTTTTTAAAACCCTCATTTTTTAATGATATTACCCTAAACAAATTTTATTTTAATGGGTCCTTGTGGTCTAAAATCAACTTAAATTTAATATGCCCTTGAAGCCCACTTTCAAGTTAGTTAGATACAAAATTTCTTGGTTTAGTAGGCCCTTGAAACCACAAAAAATTTCAAATAAAAGGAAATTTAAAGTATCTCCATAAAATAAATTTCATTTATTTTTAAAAGAAAAACCCTTTTTTAGAATTAATTTTATTTAAACTATTTTCCTAAACCAAAATCAAGGTGCATTGGACACCTTCCACGACAAGAAATACAACAAAAAAATAAAAAATGATAAAATAAAAATAAAAAATGATAAAATAAAATAAGATAGCAAAATAGAGAAACATGATAAATGATGAAGAAAATAAATAAATAAAGGAAAAGGCTTATGCCATACAAATGAAATTCTAAAAAAAAATAATCATAAAATATATAACCAGAGAACATAAGGAAATAAATGAAAACAAACAATAAAAATCAAGTAAAATAGAATACATACAATCCCAAGAATGAGCAATCAAAATAAATGAATCAAAGGTCACTAACTTGTATGGAATATAAGATGGACTCAGGAGCTTAGGTATATTCCGTGTCTTATACTAATCGATTCAAAGTATAATTAGAAACCTAAGGTGAAACTCACTAACTATCAATATAATTTCCCCTTGTAGAGAATTATAGTCTAATTTGACCATAACCATTATGACCAGATGGCAAAGAGACAAGATAAAATTAGTAAAATAAAATAAAAATATGAAAAATACCACATGGCAATAATCCTAAGAGTATCTAATGTTATCCCCAAATTGACACAGTTTCAGCGTTTACAAGATAACAAAATCACGCTGCTTTATCAAGAAAATTTGTTAAAAATATCAAGGAAGCCATAACATAGAACTGATAAAACATACATGAAACCATCATTGAGTTATCTGAAAACAACCCAAGACATTGAATGAATAAGAAAACAGGGGTGATTTATACCAGAAACCCAACAAACAAAGAGTAGACATACATTCTCACTAGCAGAGATTACTTCAAAACAAAACTAGGGTCAAAACCATTTCTTTTTCAAAGGAATAATCATCAAAGAAACAAACAATCCAGAATATATGTTAACCTCAAAGATACATTGCTTAAAAATTTAGATTCCCATTCCCGAATAATTCCACAATACGTATAGCAAAAAAAATCAGATAAAGAAAGTGAATAAAAATGCTAAACTACTTTTACCAACCCAGCAAGAGAATAGTTCTAGAATTCTGAACAGCCTTGAATTAGAGCATATCAAAGACACTTGGTATACTATCATCCATGGATTCCTAGGCCTTTAACTGAGATAATCGAACCTAAGTAACCCACAAATCATCCCAGTCATACACACTCACCCACAGCAACGAGTATAATCTGGAAAGAAAAGGGATCAGGGCTTACCTCCTTAATGTACTACAGGAAACAATTTCCTTTTCTTCACTTCAAATTTCCAGCAAACAAAGAGGCAGTGGTGGATTCCTAATTCTTTCATAATTCTGAAAAAAGAAAACCCCTCTTTGGAGCCTTATAGAAACCCCCGTTTTAGATTTCTGCAGCTTTAATTCCCAAGATTCTCCAAAGAAAGAATGCCTCTAGTCTCCACAATTTCCACCAATGCTCCTTCTATAGCCAAATAACTCCCCCCAAAATCTGATGTGAGCTGGCGTGGGTGCAGAGGCATCGCTGATCATGAAGACGGTGCAAATTTGTGCATGTTGATGAGCCTTATACGTGCTAGTGTGAGGTGCATGGGCGTGTATGGCAGCGTGAATCATGGGAAGTGAAGTAGGCGGACGCAAAGCAGGTTGCTGCAGAGATGAATGGAGCGTGAAATTGCAGAAGGAAGGGCGTGCTGGTGCAGAAGACGCGTCTCCGTGATGTGCATGCTGCAGATGGCACGTCTTCGTGATAGAGAATGGACCAGAAGTCATGCAAAGGAAGTGGAACATAGGCAATGGTTGTGCAGGGAGATTAAGGACTCGTGAGCAGGGGAAAGCCAGAGGCATGTGAGCTAGCTGTGAAGCATGAATTGTTGTTGCGAGTAGGTATCTTGGTGAGGCAAGATGGCGCGTCTGGTGATGGGCTATGGAGCAGAAACAGACAAGAAAGAGAGGGGGGACCAAGGAGAGAAAATGGCGGTGGTGGTTGTGGATTGAGAGAAAATGACCAAAAATGGGGAATGGGTTAGGTTAAAGTAGGTGAGAACGGGTTGGATCGGGTCACAGGATGGGATTCGGTCGAAAGCATGGGTTGCAAGGGAAATGTTGGGCTGAATAAGTGCTGTACAGGAAGGCCCTCCTTTTTTCATTTTTGAATCATTATTATTTTTATTTTTGTGATTTTTGAACTAAGAAAAAAAAATTAATCTTAATTTTAATTAATTTTTTTTATTTTTTTCAATTTGTTATTATTTTTCATTTTATGTTTGTTTTAGCTTTATTGGGCAAAATACAGTGTTAACACAAATTACCAACACCAATCTTAGATAACATATCTCCCCATCAAAAATTGTACAAGCAAGAACTAGACTACTCAAATCTCAAATCTTTTGGTTGTGCATGCTATCGATTACTTAGACCATACACCTTAAATAAACTCAATTTTCGTAGTAAATGTTGTCTTTTTCTTAGGTATCCATCAAATCACTAGGGCTATAAATGTTTTGATCCCTCACTAAATAAATTATACATATCACATGTTACTTTTTATGAAAGTATTTTTCTAGGTTTAAAGGAGGGTCATCCGTCTCTTTCACCTCAACCGCAAGACCCTATACAGGTAACTACTATCTCAACCACTCGATTCTCTATTTCCACGCTCCCAAATGTCTCACTCCCAATACCCACTCCTGTCTCGTGTCCTTCCTCAATCCCATTACCTTCACTTCACTTTACTGCACCCAATGCCACCTCACAGCCAATTATACCCATAATTGAATTGTTGTGCCTAAACTTTGACTCAAAATAATAAACCAAAAATTTAAAATAATTTTACCTGCAAATATACAAGTGTTGTAGTACCTAATAGGGTCGAATTCACAGTGATTGACTTATATGATTAAAGAAACTAAACTAACAAAAAAAATAAATTTTTTTAAAAAAAAACCTTACAATCAAATAGTGGAAGAAATTAATAAGATGAAGATTTTTAAAGTAACTAAATGCAACTAAAATGATAAAATAAATTAATATGGAGAATAGCTAAGGTTTCATGGATCTGTCTAATAATTTAGAATATTGTCACCAATTAATTTACTCCTGTTAAACTAGAATAATGATTCTATCTAACTAGAAGATTTAGCAGTTAAGGCCAAGAAAATCAATAACTAAAGATTAAGCTTGAACAATTGATAGTTAAAACATTCACGAACTAATTTGAATATCACAGGGATTTTTCAAGCATCCAATGTATTCGGAAATCATAATGAATCAAGAGAAATATATAAATAACCAAAATATTCAATTAATCAAACTCACAATATAAACTATATTATTAACCCAAAACAATATCTAAATCATTAGACTTCACTGCTAACCTTAGTACGAAAATTTAGACAACTATGTTCATATCAAGAGCTATAGAAATCAAAGAAACATTCTCCATAATAAAACTAAAATAAAGTACAAAACACAGCACTCAAAAACACCCTTTACAAGAGGACATAATGCAGAGAAGATAAACACCCTTCACATTATGCTGTTACTACTCGACAACACCTTCCAATTACCCTCGCCGTGGGGGGGGGGGGGGGGGGGGGGGGGGGGGGGGGGGGGGGGGGCGGGGGGGGGGGGGGGCG
>JASKGM010064976.1:0-17111 GCA_034509205.1 Ceratonia siliqua
ATTAATTTTTGTTTTATTAATTATGATTCTAACTTTACACTATATTCTAGATGGTAATTTATTTTCTGTAAAAAAAAATTAAGGAATTAGAATTTTTAATTGATGAGAGAAAGATTAAAGCTTCTTCCTCACTTTGCTAGGAACTCAGGTTGCTGCTAGCACAAGGTTCTCTGATCTGATAAACAGGATCCAGTGTTAAATATTGCCAAGATAATTTCCCATCACAAATGAAGTTTTTGTCATTGCCATTTATATATGCAAATCAACTTATGCAAGAAAACTATATTTTGTTTGCACTATATAAGATATATCTCTCCCACTTTATTAAACATCACTTTAAAAAAAGGTAGTTAAGCAATAAGAACCTCTGACGATTAAGGAAATGTTTGATTTAATATCCTAACCACAGAAACTCCCAAATTCATATTGAAAATGAATGAAATCATATCTCACTCGGTAGTTGTTTGATGCACTCATATTTTAAATATTATAATATTTTGGATATCAAAGATATTTTAATATTTAAAGTTCTCATATTTGGTATGACAATTAAAATTGTTAAAAAATTATTAGTCTTTTATAAAAATTAGTAATAATGAATTTCATCAGTTTAGTTTGGGGAATTTTTGTATCTAAAAAAACACTGCTATTCAGTTTATTTGAAATAACAAAATCAAAATAAACCAAATTATTAAAAGTTAGTTTGATTATGTTTAATTGGTTTAATTTTTCTCAATTTTATTTCTTAATTTATTTTTAAATAGATCAAATTATAATTAATTCAGGCTTATTTTATAAAATTTTTAATACACAAATGTTTTTCCTAATTTTTTAGTCTAAAACTGATAAAATTTATTTAGTCAAAGAATTAATCTTTAATTAATGAATATATATATATATATATATATATATATATAGAATATATCTAGTGAAAAATTTAGTCTTATGTGAGAGGCGAGAGAGTCAATAATCCCCTTTACATGAACAATTAACAATCAAAATTAAAACAGCTTAACTAATAACTACTCATATTTTTTAAAACAAAATATCTTAATTCTTGCATCAAGTTAATTTGTTTTAATCCTAGCCGTTAATAGTTTAGTTCACCGGTTTATCTTCAATTTTGACCAGTTTAACTGGTTCACTAATTTTTTTATGGTTGAATTTTAAGGGTCAATTAAACCAGATCATTGGCCAGTTTACTAGTTACCAGATCGATCGGTTAGTCTAGTCTGGATTTTTATACAATAGATATAATCAATCACTTTTTATTTTTATTTCTTTGGCCTTAAAATCAAGGCTATATATTTGGAAATAGGTTGATATTTCAAAAAGATGATGTAATATGAATCATATGATGATGACAGATTTTAATGCTATTATAATTAGTTGAACTTTTTAGATGATAAAAGTAAACATTATATGGTAAAATCTATTTAATGTATTTAAATTTTTTTAAAATTATAAAGATATAAATTATGAATATAATTTTGAGTTAAAAAATAGAAAATTTCATTCAAGTACTTTTAAGTATTTTATTCTAAAATATTATCTCATGAAATTTATTTTCTTCTTTAATAGCTCAAATATATCTAGAACTATGCCTTAAGAATAAGAAAGTAAACATTACAGGTAAAAATATTTAATTATTTACATGTAAGAAAATGTTATAAAGACATAAATATATGAATATAATTTTGAGTTATAAAAATAGAAATAATTTAATTTAATTATTTTTTAAAAATTGTATTCTAAAATATTATTTCCTAAAATATATTTCTATCTTAATTTGATCCCTCAAATAATTTTAAAACAGTGTCTTATAATAAAATTGAAATCTCATATAATATATGGTGTATTCATATACTAAACAACAATTTTTCAACTTAATTTAAAGAATTTAAAAAATATTTTGGTGTTTTATGTTCTTGACCGTTACACACAGTCAATGGCAGCCAATAACAGGTAGGGGGTAGTATGCATTGTTAGCTAGTGTGGTTAAGGTAGTTATAAAAGAAACCAAATAAAGACCCTACCCCACAATCCTTGAATGTTAGCTAGCTTAATTCTCCACGAGAAAGAAACAGATGGTCAACAACTCACTTTGGTAAGAATCTCACATTTTATAATATACAAAAAGGATGATTTTTTTTTTTTAAAAAACCATAAATTAATATAAGAATAAATTATTTAACCTCCCTTTAGTTTCGATAATATAAAACTCAGCACCATTTCTTTGAATTAACACTTTGCTCACTTATGACATAATAAAAATATCAATTTACCATTGTTTCTCATTCACCTTGTTAAGGATAAATTAATATTTTCATACCTTCATAAAAGAGTCAAGTGTCATTTTAAAATAAAAAAAGAGTGTCATGTGTTGTAATTACTAAATTTCAATGAATGTTTATGTAATTTACCCTTAATATAAAGAAATTCATGATGTCATATATATATATTGCTAACTTCCTTATAATATTGTAGAGGCTAGCAATTTTCACAGGCTTTTATAGACTAAAAATCTATCACTCTCCAATAGACTCAATAAACTAATGTGGAAGTACTTTAGTTATTTCATTTGAAGGACTTAATAAATGTTGGGAAATTCAAGTAATTTTCTCAAAACACAAATTTTGATAAGATGACCTAAATGACTTAAACGAATTTGCATTTATTGTGCTTTTAAATGAAATAATCAAAGTATCCTTATATTTATTTGCATTTTAAAGGAAGATAGGTGATTTTTTTGTTCCATTATAAAATGTGGATATTCCTAGCCCTCTCACTCTGTCTCTCAATTTTATGTCATTGCATATTTTTTTATTGGATTGAAAGTTTGTCTCATGAAAATCATATACAATTTTTTCTAATCCAAAGTTGTTCCCATAAACATTATAAAATTAACGTATAACACAATGTTCACATATTTGATCACACGCTTTATTGTTATTTGATCTATTTGAATTTTGATATACAATATCAACACGTTAATTACTTTAGTTTCAACGGTTTGATCAATAAAAATTACATTCTAGAATGAAATATTGAGAGGTATAAATTCATCAATTTTTACACCGATATCACTTGATCCTCGTGTGTGTGTCTATATATATATGTGTGTATACTCGCGCGCGCATTTTTACACTCAATAATGCTTTGCTCATGCAAGTAAGTGTGAAAATGCACCCCCTTAGCTAGCATGTTAGGAGGATCATGGAAGTAGTGGCAGCCAATAGGATTAGGAGATCAAGGTTATGAGCTAAATTTGCCAATCTATTAGCACACATATTTCCTTCTTTACACTTTTGTGGCATATTACTATGTTAGTCTACTATCACTAAATATCCTAATCTCATGACAAGGGAATTTTCAGAATTTGTGGGCAGAAGGTGCTCGGAAAATTGCAGTGGTTGGGCTTCCTCCCATGGGATACTTGCCGTTTATGATCACCTTTAACTCCGATAACAGCTTTCAGAAGCGCCGTTGTATTGATAAGTATTCGTCAATTTCAAGAGATTATAACCTAATGCTTCCACATGAATTACATTTAATGCAGCTCAAATTTTCTAATTCTGGTGCTAAGATCTATTACATTGATATATATGGACCCTTAGATGATATGATCCAAGAGCAAGAAAAATAAGGTTAGTACACATTTTAATCCTAACTTAAGAATTAACTCTATCATATGAATTTTTTGGTCCTTGTAGTTTTATTGATTTTCTAATTAGGTCTCTAAACTTCAAAACTTTGCAACTGAATTCCTATAATTTTTAATTTATTTTAATTGGGTGGGAGTGCATTGTTTTCTCCTCCTCATATAATACATGGTGTGGGCATATAACTATTATCTACTTGTCACATCAACATATATATAATTTCATCTATGTATAGATTTATTAATTTTTTAACTAAGTCTTTATACTTTAAAAGTTTTTAAATAGGTCTTTATTTTCTTAAAAAAATTAGGTCTCGCTTGACATGTTTGGATGAGGAGATAGAGGATTCAAAGCTTTTGGATGAACGAAAAGTGTAGACAACAAGAAGGCAAGAAAATAACATTACTTAGATATAGCAAGTGAGAGAGTCAATTAACAAAAAAAAAAAAAAAAACACATGACCTAATTATAAACTTTTAAAGTATAGGAATTTATTTAAAAATTTAATGAAGAATTAGATTTTACATGTATGCTTATATGACAAGTGAGAAATTAGCACTTATGCAAACTATGTGTTACGTCAACACGAGAAAATGGTTCACTTAAAATTTACTAACACCGAGAATCTAATTAAAAGAAATTAAAACTATAGCTTTGATTTAATTAAATTTTTAAATTTTAAGAACCTGATTAGAAATTCAATATAAGTATAAGAACCAACTGAATAGTTTAACGTATTTTGTTGCTTAGGAAGTTTCCCAAACATCTGATCCGCTAAACTTTACTGCTGCTTTTTTTCTTTCTATGGTAGGGTTTGATGAGGTTTATAGTGGTTGTTGTGGAAGTGGTACATTGAAGCATCATTCTTGTGCAATGGAATTTCAGTGCTCTGATCCATCAAAGTATGTGTTCTGGGATTCAATACACCCAATAGAAAAGGCTTACCACAACCTTTTCTTGGCAGTGCGTTCTATCGTAGATTTCATCATCAGCGACTAGGATCATTTGAGATGCATTATATTCTTTCCTTTTTGTTCTTGTTGCTTATGGCCTGTATTTAATTAAATCATTATAAAAGAGGTTTGATCATAATAAACACAGAATGAGAAGAAATAAAGAAAAAAACTATAGTGAATTTAGATCCTTAAAGCTCTATGTGGACATATATAGATTGATGTAACTTACAAAATAATTTGGATCCTTAATTAGTTATAATGTGGAATTTGTCAACAATCAGCAGATTTCATGTAGTTTTTTCATGGTAAAACATTTGGATCTTGTGATTGTGTTATCATATCAGTGGAGACAAGAACTTAGCAAAATTCTTCAACAACGAGACAAGACTAGCCTTTACAAACCTTCTCACCAAGGAAAGTAATCAAAACCTTTAAAAACCTAAACCACTAGACATTTCTTCCCAAGAATAACAAAACTTTCACAACTACGTTTTTCTTCTAAGAACTTATAAGTAAACTCTCAATAATGAATATTATGCTAACTAAGAGCTTCTCTCAATGACTCCTATAGAGTATATAACCCAATGTAACACATAATATCATAAACAAGGAGAAGAGACTCTGTTTAAGGTTTCTAGTTGCCATATCTTCAACTTGACTAGAAGAGTTAATTGTTGATTGATGTGAACCTAAAGGGGTGGCAAATTAATCATTTCTAGTATAGTGGTAAGTAAAGTTTAGAGCAAAGGTCATTTCCCAACCCTCTATTCAAACTACCAACTGTAGATAGCTACGCATTATAATTGCAGTCAATTAAATACTAAATATAAAAGGGGGTATGTGAACAATGAAACTAGGTAAATAAAAATCTAAAGAAAATCAAGAATTGTATAGAACAAAGGAAAATAACACTGAAGACAATAATTAAGAAACTAGCTAAAGGTTCACTCTCTACCACTAGACATTAACAATGATCCTGATACTAACAATATTCCCAACCCTCTATTCAAACTACTAACTGTAGATAGCAACAAGCTTTGCTATCCTAATATTTCGTTAGATTGTCATTAAATAGAGACGGTGCTTTCTATTCACTCTCTATTCATTAAATAGCCTAGAAACAATGCTATCTAGAATTAATTTAATAGAGGCATTAAGATGAGAAAGATAGCTTGATCTAAGCAATAATCTCACTCACGCAAATTATTTAACCTATGCCATGTTCCACTTCATAGTTAAAGAAAACTTGACTGTAATATTTAACTATGAATCGCTACTCATGAATAGGAAAATAGAACAATTACAAGTTCAAATCCCTATTCTAGTGTTATATAATTACCAAGATTCATTTAGTTAGCCACCAAAACAAATCAAAGCAACAATCATGAACAAATCTCATAGAAGAATATAGACTATCTTGCAAGGAAGGTTGGAGAATATTATTAAGAAATTTGTCACTCCCCAATCCTAAGCACGTGATCGGTGTAGGAAACCACCAATAAGATGGCATCCTACAAGCCTTCACATGTACATATACATAAACAATGACACAATACAAGACAATATGTAAGACCTTTTACCAACACGAGACCTTGTACCATCTAATCCAACTGTCCAAGACCACGGTTATTGCTACAATTGTCTTTTCGGAATACCTGCAGTAAAAACTGGAGGAAGAGTAAGGGAGGGGTGAGTCATAGACTCAATGAGATAGAAAACCTCTATCTGAGGGTACAAATTTGAAAATAAATTAGATATAGTTATTATAGATAAGTGTATATGAAAGTATATTGAATTTCAAGTAAAGAAACTAAAATCACATCAATATTATATTTTACCAAAACAAAATCAAGCTGGAACTATCAAAGAAATTAAATTTAGTCTCAGGTCAATATCAAGCTTTTGTCTAGAACAGAAATCAAATTATGATCATCAAGCAAGTTAGAACTTAACATGTTGAAATATTTATAAAAAAAATATGTTAAAAAGGAATCAAACAAGTCCGGAAGGATGAATCCATTGCCCCTTCATATGAGGAACTCTAACAGATACAGATAACACGTAGCAGATATTCATTTCCAGAGTAGAGCTTATAGTTAGATACAGATATCAAATAACAGATATTCCAATTCGGAGTCAAACTCACATATGGTGATATTCCATAACATAGTCCATGGACATCTAGATAAGCTAGGTGCACTTAGGGTTTCTCTATGGAAGTAGCTAAGGATTCATCCAAAAACAAATTTCATACATAACATAAATTCAACCACCCTTGTAAAACTGGTCATGAAAAATAAGTACATTATGTTCATATCAAAACATTGTTAAACTTCTATATAAGAATAAGAATTTAGTAACCATGTAGAAATCGAGACTTAACACTATAAAATATGCATGAGCAATCAGTATCAATTAAAATTTAGTGTTCAACATAGCTCATAAGTATAAATAAATCCCGAAAGGTAGCTCATGCATTGTGACTCTAAAATATATATATATATAAGTCGAAAACACCTCATTAATCTCTTGTAAACTGGTATGGGAGGAGGTTTGCAACAATATTGCCTTTAGACATTAAAGAGTATAAAGAATGAGGAGCATAGATAATTATTTTGGATACAATAAATATAGCTTGTAGAGGAAAACACATGTATCCAGGGGTAGAAGAGTTACACTCACCTTATTGACTTGAACCTTGGAACCCATAACCACTATACTTGAGGATTTTGATCTCTAAGACATAACTTAAGGACCGCAAAGTTTGTCTTTCATCCTTGAAGGCTTCCTTGAATCAATTTCAACCTTTGAATACTCTAGGAGGAATTTCTTGGAAACTCTCTCATTCTAACACCATAATTAAAGGATTGGAATCAAAATCACAAATTAAAATTCACTTGTTTTAGAGCTAGAGTTGAGCAAACCTCTCTAAATCATATCATCAAACATCTTAAGACTAACACATAATATCACTAAGAATCTCTCTCCTTCCTAATGGTCTTCATGTGTTGAAATTAATGAATTTTATGTTTATACTCACCAATATAGTATTAGAGTATCCTTAATCTTTTATGTCATAATTCCCCTTATTTTAATATTTCCCATCAATACCCTTTTCTAAAGACACGTAAAATTGTGACTAAAGAGATATGTCATCCAACCTTGTTTCAATTTGC
Source organism: Ceratonia siliqua (assembly GCA_034509205.1). NCBI lineage: Eukaryota > Viridiplantae > Streptophyta > Magnoliopsida > Fabales > Fabaceae > Ceratonia > Ceratonia siliqua. Next base: position 7,795 of record JASKGM010064976.1, read on the forward strand.
TTTCCAAATTCACTAACATTATACCAGGATACATGATTCAAGCCACTCAAGCCCCAATATAACTTATTTCAATTAAGAATATTCTCCAACAACAACAAAAATTTAAGGCTTAGAGTAGGCTCTCTTCACTATTACCTAAGATTCTAACCGTGGCAAGTTCTTCTTGAGGGAGAGGTTTTCTTTTTATGAAAGGAATCTTTCTTGATCTCCTTGTGGGATTTTTTTAATACTTTCACCTTTTTTTCCTTTTTCATCTTGTCACATTACTTAGCTTTTACTTCCTTTGGATTTTCAAATGACCTATCTTCTTCTTTTTTTTGATCTTCTTTTCTTTTCTTTTCCTGGTATCTTTTGTTGTAATTTCTCTTCCCTTCTCTCAACATCTCTCTTCTTAAATATGCCTCCTTCTTGTCAAAGGGGGGCTTATGTTTAGTTTTCTTCACTCTCATTCCTTTTGGAATACTCACTTCACCTTTTACTTCCTTCTTCAGGCTACTTGATGACCCTCTCTTTATCTTTACCCATTCATCACCCTTCTTCTTAATACCCATATTTAGAAGTAGTCTCCTATCATATCTTCCTTTATCTGTTACTACTTCACTTCCAAGATTTTCAAGCATTACCTTGGGATGTTTTTCCTAGAGAGAAATCATAGTTCCATATGGCAGTTCTACCTTTTCCTTTTCTAAACAAGCTTTCATGGGACTCACTATGATAAATGGCAAGTTCATTCTAATACCATTTGTTATGCACCACATGCAAAAGGTTTCCAATTTGTTAGCTTGATTGGCCTTTCTTATCCTAGTCATAACCATGTAGGTCATGATATACAACAAATTCTTAGTTCAGGCTCAAGAACAGAGGCATCAACTACATTACATTGATTTTTTGTAATTTCACCAATAGTATTAGAATTGGAATATCCACCAAAATCAATACCTCTATGACTTCAATATTTCTTAACTCTTGCATTTAGACAATTAATCAACTTGGAGATTTTCTCACTGTTCAATAATTTTTTCCTACCCTTCAGAATTGAAGTTCCTTTCACATTACCCTTTTCCAATCTCAAATTGAATTCTTAATGATCACAGGATAGATTTTGATCTTTATCTTGAGGAAGTTGCCCCATTATACATTATTTATCCATTGAAAAACCTTAAAATTTTCTTCCTTAAAGAACCCTAAGTTTACCTCATGCATGATAGAATATTTTCTATGCATGAAGTCTTTGTTGTAGGCATCTTCAACTTCTTGGTCTCTGAATGTTTAAGGACACTTATCTTCAACTCCTTGAAGTATACCTAGATTCTTCAATGATTCTTCTTTTGTCTCCATATTTTGATGATGAAGCCATTGTAGATAAGTTAAAGGCAAGATTATAAGAGATTTAGGGTGTCTAGTGTTATCAACAATGGTTTTGTAGGAGTCGAGGGCTTTAGAGAGTGAGAAAACATGGAGGTTTTGAAAGTAGGAGAATAACACGAAGGGGTGCAGTATGGAACTTGAATATGATTTAATCACACTGAATGCACCTTAGTTATAATTACCTTTGACAATTTTTAATTAATGTGACATATAGAGTGACTAAGTGGGAAATGGATAGTTACACAACAATAGAAGTTTGAGGTAATTACAATTTCTAAGGCAAAAACTAATCACTGCAGTTAAGGAATTTTTAAATTCAAATGTTCAAAATGACCGTGAGGAAAGAAATGAGCAATCAAGGTTTAGAAGAGCAACCAAACATAAGTAAGATATTGAGCAACCAATATATCTCCTTTTTGCACATGACCTCTTAGGAAGTGATGTTTAATCTCTATGTTTTCTCCTAAAATGTTTATGGGATTTTAGATGTTTATTGCACTAGTATTGTCACATTTTATGGAAATGTTTTCAGATTTCAAGCCAAAGTCTTCTAATTACTACTTCATCCAAATAATTTGGGTACAACAACTTTCAGTAGCAACATACTTAGCTTATGCTATTGAGAGCAACTGAGTTTTGTTTCTTACTATGCTAGGAAATTAAGCAATGTCCTAAGAATTGACAGGTACAATTAGTGCCTTTTCTATATATTCTGCTTCCCCCAAAATCAACATTTGAGTAACCACAAAGATCAAAGTAATTGCTTGTAGGATACCGGACTCTAAATTTTGAGTTCCTAGCAAGTGTCTAAATATTCTTTTGGCAACAATTAGTTGTGATTCTTTAGGATCAACTTGCAATCAAGCACATAAACATACACTAAATGCAACGTCAGGTCTACTTGCAATTAAATAAAGTAGGGAGCCAATCATACCTTAACAGACCTTTTGATCAACAAATTTACCTTGTTCACATTTTTCTAATTTATTTAAGCATCTCATAGGAGTCTTAGCTAGTTTTGCCTTTTTCATGCCATACTTCTTAAGCTGCTTCTTTCTTAAGTAACTCCTTAACCAGGTAGTTGCTTTACATGTACTTCCTCATTTAAGAAGCCATTTAAGAAAGAAATTTTAACATCCATTTGAAAGAGTTTAAAACCTTTAAAGCTTGCAAATGAAAGAAACATTATAATAGACTGTAATTTGGCAACAAGAGCAATGGTTTCATCATAATCTATGCCTTCTTGATGGCTATACCCTTGAGCAACCGGCCTTGTTTTTTCTAAAAACTCATCTGGTGCCAATGACTTAGGTGCAAGGACAAGAGTCCATAATTCATTCCTTTCAAATTGATTGAGTTCCTTTTGTATTTCTATTATCCAAGACTCATCTTCTAGTGCTTCGTTGATATTTTTAGGTTCTATTTGTGACATGAAAGCCACGTGTTTCATGCTTCTATATGACGCTCTAGTTCTTACTCCCTGTGATGGATCTCTAATAATTAACTCCAATAGGTATGCTAAACTCCAATAGGCATGCTAGAGTTTTCTCCATTCTCTGGATACTCTTGTAGGGGTTTTCACTTGCTCAACTTTATCATGATTTTCATTTACATTGTCTTGAATAATTTCTATATGTTGTTTACCATCCTCATTGCCTTGAGAGTGTTCTCTTTGTGGTTCTAACATTTCATTTGGTTTAGGTTATTTATTTTGAAAGTGATACCATCACTGTTTTCTTCTTCGTCAGGAAAAGCTAACTTATACTTGCTCAAAGAAGAAATGACAGTCTCATAAAAAAACAACACGAATGGATTCTTCAACAATTAAGGTTCTTTTATTGTAAACCCTGTATGCTTTACTTGATGTGGAGTACACAAGAAATATTACATGATCAGTTTTATCATTAATTTTTTCAAGTTATCTTTATCATTGTTGAGAAGGAAGCATTTAGGGCTAGAGGTGTGGAAATAGCTAATGTTTGATTCTTTTCTCTTTCATGACTCATAAGGAGTTTTCTTTATGATAGATCTTATCAAGCATCTATTCAAGATATAACAAGCAATGTTCATTGCTTTAGCCCAAAACTTTTGAGGAAGCTCTTTATCACAAAGCATTGTTCTGGTCATATCAAGAAGAATTATATTTTTCCTTTCCACAAATCTATTTTGCTGTGGAGTTCTTGGAGTAGAAAAATTGTGATCAATGCCAAAGTTTTCACAAAGGTTTTCAAAAGATTTGTTCTCAAATTCTCTTCTATGATCACTTCTAATGCTTTTGATAAGATCACTCTTTTCATTTTGTACTTTCTTGCAAAACTTCACAAATACATTGAAACTATCATCTTTATAAGCAAGAAAGAAAATATAGGTGTATCTTGAGAAATCATTAATTATGACTAAGCCATTTTGTTTTTTACCCATACTTTGAATTCTAGTAGGACCAAAAAAATCCATGTAAATGAGAGCAGTAGATTAGAATATCCTTGAAGTTACACAATTTTGTTTTTTTTTTCAAATTAACTACCTTAATTGCAACTACAATATTGTCCAATATTTCTTGCTATAGTTTTTGCTCTATTGGTTCTGTCGTAGACATAGACAAAATCGCTAGATAAATTTCAGACTTTACTTTATATAAAAAATTATCAAGTTTCAGGTTCCATTAAATATTAACAAAATCCAAGTTGATAAGCATAATAAGCTTTTTTTGAATAAAATGTTGCATCTTTATATATTCTTGCTATAGTTTATTACTTGGTATTGGTGCACCAAGCACCCTAAATTGGAGTATAAATAGTTGTATGGTTGTTAATTTATTGAATTAATTTGATTATAAGTTTATTTGTCAATTAGTGTTTATGAGATAGAAAACTAGCTATACAAATGAGATCATTTCAAATAAAATTTTTCATAAAAGGAGAAAAATATGTAGTTGAAAAGTTGAAAAGAAGATGACATAATTGTGAAGACATTAGTTAATCACACGCAAATATAAACATAATATATAAAAAATTTATAAATCGTAATTTAAATTAAATGTTATTAGATATATATTTAAAATATAAAAAATACTCAAATAATTTAAATATTAAATTAAAAGTAATTTATATTTAAAAAATATCATTAAATATCAAATAAAATTATCAAGTATAATTTAAAAATATTTAGAAAAAAATACTTTAATTAACAATTAATAAAAATATAATCAGTCAATCATAAATTCAAACATAATATATTTGAAGATAAATTTATAAATAAGAATTTATATGATAATTCATATTAAATGTTAATAAATATATATTTAAAATATAAAAAATATTCAAATAAGTTATATTCATAAAAATATCATTAAATATCAAATAAATTATCAATTATTTAAAATTCTCATGTAGACTTATTTTATGGTCAAATATCATAAAATACTATAAATTGGACATTATAAATTAATAATAAAACAAAAAATTAATAATTTCTAATGATTGACCCTCCAGTCAAGTATGTTAGGTGCTGGACATGAAATTGGGCCCTCGAGCAGGAAAGGCAAGGGGAAGGCTGTTGTTTGGCTTTTTGACTCTGACGTTGACTTGTTATTCATACCTACCCTAAGGGTTCCATCGTGATCAACTACACCTTCTATGTCAACACTGGATGTAGTACTTCTCATAATTGAATTTGGTACACCTACTAAAGCTACATTGATACCAAGGACAACAACCTCCAATGCTATAGGGTCCTCTTAGGTGAGTTTCCACATCTCGACATTTGATCCCTCAGTGCTTGGCACTAGATCCATTAATGGACCCATGTGGATAGAGCCACATAGGACCACTAAGTAAGTACAGTACTTATCATCCTCAGTAACTATTTGTCTAACCATTCTAATAGTCATTCCTTATAACAAAGTTAATTGTTTTTTGCAAGTTTAATCTTGGCAAGGAGCCCATGAATTACCTTTTGTTTATCTGCAAAGGTCATTTTCAAGAGCTTTGGTGTAACATGAGCAATGTTCTTGATCACATGAAGGAGCATTAGTGGAACCAGTTTAAAGAATTAACCAAACTTGCACTGTTTTTATTTGATTAACTTGATTTTCATGGCTACTAACTCTAACTCTATTATTTCTAATGCAGACAAAGTGTGTTTGGAAATCCAAGTTTGATGTTAGAATCTGTAAGATATGGAACACCAAGTGTGCTAACAACATATGAGCAACGTTAAGAGACATCTGGACAAGGAAGATGAAAGGCAACTGGTTGGGCAACTAGATCAAGGAGTAGCTCAGGGCTATTTAGGCTTCTGAAAAATTCAAGGTAGTCTTGAATCAAAACAAGAGGAATCGATCGATGGATGAGGGCGTCACTGACCATCAAGGCGGATGCCTCCCCGTCTCTGAGCATATTAGGAGGATCATAAGTTTTATTAACTTACAACTTTAAATTTAATTAATTGTATTTATTACTTTTTTATTATTCTAACATTTTAATTATGAAGGAGCTAGGGAGGTCCCCTGATGCATCTTAGGTCTTCCTCCGTTTGCAGCACAACGAGACTAAGGCTGGGTGCATCCATGGGCAGAGAACACTTAAGTAAGTTAATTTAAATTTCATTGAACTTTAATATTATAGGTTTCCCAATAATGATTTTTCAAATAATTTCTCATTAATTATGATTTAACTCATGCTGAAATCTTTTGAAGAGCACAAAGCCCAGACCTAAAAGTCTTGTGCTTTATAATGACCATCTATCCTATATAATTTATGGAGTAATGGCTTCCCTAGGAAATTTAATACATTTCCAAAATTATGTTGGATGAGAAAAGTTATGACCTTACTTATACCTTTGAAGTATGATGGCACTTAAGAATAAAATGAGGATTTTTAATTATATAAAATTTAGAAGGGAAGCTATGCAAAAATGAAAACATTTTAGTTTAAATATTGTTTAAAGATAATAATAATAATAATAACAATAATAATAATTTGGTTGCATAAGAGTTGGAATTAAATTTAAATATAGTACTAGTACTCAGCTCTCTTTTTCTAAATGTTGGGGCATTTTCTAGAAACTTGTTTTAGATTTTTAATAAAACACACATGGTTCTTTCTAGATGTTTCAATAGCACATTGTCAATATATTTATTGATTTCCAGTAGCTCATTCCTATAATCCCTTGATTTTCCGTGAAAGTGCAATGTGGCAATTAGGAGAAGTGCCACATTTGGTTGTCTTTAGACTCTCGACGCAAAAGGAAAGTAGGAGAATTTCAGCTGCATACTTTCATTTTACTCTAGGATTTTTTTTTTATGTTTTTGTCCCCTTCTACTTCTCTCTAACCTCTCGGCTTTCTTCTCTCCAATCTCTTGGATTATTTTTCTCCTAAAACTCCCAATTGAAGTAATTTATGCAACACTCAACACTAACAACCTGGTTTTTGTTCACTTTAGTTGTGGATAGTGTTGATTATGTCCCTCTATGGTGCAGTTTCTGAAGCAAGTAAAAATTTATATTTGGACTTGTAAACACTCAATTTTGTCCAATTTTATTTTCCATTATTTTTGTTTATTATTTTTGTTTATTTTATTATTTTTTCTTATTTGAAAAAATATGTACAAAAAAATTAATTAATTAAATTTAAATTTAAAACAAAAAATAACAAAAAACATTAATAATTAAAAAATGAAAAATATAATAATAAAAAGTGAAGGAAAAAAATAATAAAAGGAACAAGAAGTAAAAACAAAAAACAAAAACAAAAAAAGAAGAAGGAAGAGGCCCAATTAACAAAAATGGGAAGGTCCAGCCCAAACTGGACCAGCCCAGGTCCTCAACCCAGATCCAGCCCAGGTCCCAAACCCGGATCTAGCCCATATCCACTTGCCCTAACTCGGTTCATTAGCTAACCTAATTCCCTAATTCATGCCCTGCCTCACTCCCGCGTCCCTCTGAACACTTTTCCCCTCTGCTTTACCTCTTGGACCAGCCATTTTTGGCATCCAAACAACAACGCAGTTGGTCCCCCCCTTTTCTCCCCTGCTTTGAATCATCACGTCTGCCAACTACTCCACAAAGGCCAAATGGTCCCTCCTTTTTCTAACATCACGCCGCATTTTGTCACGACCCAATTCAGGCACGTGATCGACGTAAGAACTACTATAAAGTAGTCCCCACAAGCCTGACCGATGCATATGCACACCACTACCATTACTAATAATAAATATTACCATTTACTAACTAAAGGTCAAAATTATTTATACAGAAATTTGGACAAAGTCTCCCCAAAAAGCTGAGAGTTTCCAGGGGTACAACAGTACACAAAAGAAGTGGACAAGCCCACTTTAACATCCAAGGGCCTCAGTGGCCACCACAGAATAGTTCGAGTGCAGTTATAAGTTCCCAAACTATTCACATACAACTAACTTTACGTGCATAACATTGTCCTACACATGCCAAAAATAGTTAACTGTCCACAATACATCCATAAAGTGCTCCATTGTCCCTTCTAGAATTAACCCACCAGTATACCAATGGCAGGTTCCTAAGGTGCCGAACAATCTGAAGGTGAGGGTTCTGCAACGCTATCTAAAAAATTGAAAATGAAGAAATGAGTCTACAAACTTAGTGAGTAGAATTAACCCCATAAAGTATTAGTTTATGAAACAATATCCGAAATACAACACATATTGATAAATTCATAATAAATAATAATTGTGAAAAATTCTTTAATACAGAAAAATAAATTTTATCGATATAAGCATAATTCACAGAAATATAAATATATTCCATAAGATGGATCCATTGCTTCTTCACAAGAGAAACTCTCACACTTACATATATCAGACACTGCACTGCAACAAGTTGCCTGTCAGAGACAACATTCAATCACTGAGATATAGGTCCGGAGTAATCTCATGGATAACACTGCGTCAGAGTATGGTCCATGGACATTCACTTATACTAGGTGCACCTAGGGTTTCTCTATAGAAGTAGCTAAAGGATCTACTAAAAACACTTCATAATTTCACAATTCATGGTATTTTAAATAATAGAATATAATAAAAGAGAATATCTTCTAACCAATATATAATTGTGAAAAAAATCGTATACTTTTCAGTGTCCACACACACTTTTATACCAAGATAAAATAAAACTTAAATAATGCTCAATCACTTCATATAGCTAAGAAAATTAAAAAATATTATTGTAAAATATAAAATTTAATTGAAAAGGGCATTCTCATCTCAACTCTTCTAATTATTACAGTTCACATATACAAATATATCAAGACAAAATAAGCTCATTTAAAAGAAAGGGGAAATTCCACTCACCAATTTGAAGACTTAAACACCAACTAAACCCAATTACTCTTGACATTTGTACTGTTCTTGAGACCAAATGTCAGAGGGAGTTCCTTGTGAAATTGTCCTATTCTAAACATAATTGTTGAAATCATAAAAATCCAGCAATTAGAATTATTAAATTTTCCAATTTCCAACTGAAATTAAAGAACCCCAAAAATAGCTTAGATACCCCAACTCAGAACCTTAAAATTTCAAGATTTAAAAGACTTTACCTATTGCAATGTTTGGGACTTCTAAAATAGCATTGGGTTTGTTGCGTCACTCTCCGATTCCTCATAGTTATTGCTATCATCATCCGTTTCCAGTAGAAAATAGTGCAGAGGTTCTTAGTTTCTTTCCCCATTATGGTTTTCAATTTACAGCAGTTCACTAATTGTTGAAATCACTGGTTGACATGGGGATAATATGGATGGGGAAAATTGGAGGAGAAAGAATAAGGAATATTTACTATTCATAAAATGGCGGAAGTTGCAGTAGCTTACAGCCGAAAGCTACTGGGGAAATAATTTAAACGTTGAAGAAGAAGGAAAAGATGAGGAATCCAAGAGCTGAGAAATTGGAGATCAAGTAACCGAGAATATTCCGGAAAGAT